>PVKA01030924.1:0-26810 GCA_004027165.1 Ctenomys sociabilis
AACAATATGCAGCATACAAGAAACACATTTAACTCCCACACACTCCCTCCTCACAGAATTAAAGTCAAAAACTGGAAAGCAACACTCTATGCAACAGCAAACTGGAAGAGAAAACAGGAACAACTATTCTATTTATACACAAAATGGATTTCAAGCAACTGATCAGGAGAAACAAAAACGGCCAACAAATACTTAAAAGGAGCAATCCCAGAGGAAGCGCAAACAGTGATAAGCATATATGCACCAAGTGCTGGCGCACCGATGCATGCAAAACACACAGCAATGCATACAAGACCAGAAACAAGCCAATAATAAAATTATAATGATAGGACGCAACACCCCACTATCACAAGTAAATGCAAGAGAACAACTATAAAAAAAATAGAGAGCTGAACCAAACCTTTGAACAAACGAACTTAGTAGCTATTGGTGGCACCTTCCGATGAGGAGGAGCGCACGTTCCTCACAACCACACATGAGATGTTCTCCAAGTAGGCCACCCCCTAGCTCAAGGCACAGGCTCACGCACACACAAGCCATTTGGCATCATCACGTACATAGTACCACATCATGGAGCAATGAAACTGGAAATCAATAGCAAAAAAATCACAAAAGTTACATAAATACACATAAATTAAATGTTACCCTCTTCAGTAGCCCATGTGCTGGGGCCGGCCAAATAGCTCAGCAGATTAAAGCGCCCACAACCAGGCGCAGGGGCCAGGGTTCATCCCTGGTGCGCCCTGCTGCCCTGCCCCTGGGGCACTCTGAGACTGGCGTGGTGGCACACACCTATAATCCCAGCACTTGGGAGGAGGAAAACAGGAGAATTACTAGGAGGCCAGTCCAGTAGTGAGACTCTTAAACACCCTATAGACCTTCCCCCATCTCCCCCAAAAATAATAACATAACCCATGTGTCACAGATGAAATTAAAGAAGAAATCAGTTTCTACAGTTAAATGATGATTCACATATGACATATCAGAACTTATTGGAAAGGAAGAAGTTATCATTATTTGCTGAAAACAAAATATTACACATAGAAGACCTCCCCAAAATTCCACAAATAAGAAAATTCAACAACACAGCAGAATACAAAGTGAACTCTTAAAAAAAAATCAGTACAATTCCTATACATAAACAACAACTCACTGAGACAGAGTTTTGATTGGGATTGCATTGAATTTGTATAACAGTTTTGGCAGTACAGCTATTTTCATTGTATTTTTTTCTGTCTATCCAAGAACAGAGGATATCTATTTCCTGATATCCTTCTCAGTCTTTTTTTTTTTCAAATTATTATAGTTTCAATGTACGAGTCTTTAATTTCCTTCACTAGATTGATTCCTAAATATTCCATTTTTTTGGAGGGATATTACTGTGAAACATAATAATGTAATAATAGATATCCTCTGTTCTTGGATAGACAGAAAAAATACAATGAAAATAGCTGTACTGCCAAAACTGTTATACAAATTCAATGCAATCCCAATCAAAATAACAATAGCACACCTCACAGAACTAGAGAAAACAATCTTAAAATTCACATGAAACTGGAAGAGGGCCAGCCAAATAGCTTAGCGGATTAAAGTACCTGCAAGTGGGTAGGGACAGGGGGTTTCCATCCCCAGTTTGCTGTGCTGGCACGCTGAGATGGGTGATTGAGACTGGACGTGTTGGCGCACGCCTATAATCCCAGTTTTTAGGATGATGTAAACAGGCGGATCACTATGAGTCTGATCTAATAGTAAGACCCTGAACACCCTGTAGGCCATTCCCTAAAATACAAAAAAAAAAAAAAAAAAAAGAAACTAGAAGAGACCTACAAAAGTAAAAGCAATTTGGGGAAAACAAAGGCAAGGAAGGGAGTGTCATAATTCCTTATTTGAAGTTACACTACAAAGCTACTGTGATTTAAAAACAAAACAGCATGGTAGTGGCTAAACCACAGACCCAAAGATCAATAGAAAAGATTAGAAGATGTAGAAACAACTCCATTCACAATTAGATACATTATCTTTGACAAAGGGGCCAAATAGCTTCATTGGAAGAAAGACAGAATCTAATAGTGTTGGGGAAACAGTCTTTTCATATACCTAAGGTTAAAATTAGCTAGTATCTCTCACCATGCACTACACTAAAATCAAAATGGATCAAAGACCTAAATATTCAAACAGAAACAACCTGCTAGAAGACAAAATAGATAAAACTCTTGAAGACATGGGCATAGGCAAAAATTTTATGAGTAAAACCCTGACTGCATAGGCTATATTACAAAGAATCAACAACTTATATCATATCAAATTAAAAAGCTTTTGCACAGTGAAAGAAACCACAGAGTGGGGGACAAACCACTTGGGCCCCCCTCTATCCCTCTCAAGAAGACAGAAACTCTCTTTTCCCCAATAAATATTCTAGTCTAAAAAAACAAAGCAAAATACAGAGTGAAGAGACAACCCACAAGATGGGGAAAAAAAAAGACTAACTGGATGTTAAGTCTTTTGTCTACTCCTCAGACAAAAGACTTACATTTAGAATATATAAAGAACTCAAAAAAATCACTCCTCTTCCCTAAGTTTAAAGATTCAGTCTAAAACTGGGCATCTAGGGCCAGCCAGATAGCTCAGCAGACAGCAGACTAAAGTGTCTGCTTAGGCAGACACAGGGGCCAGACGTTTGATCCCAGGCATGCCTTGCCAGCCCCTACCCAGGGTGTGCTGAGACAATGAATGAGACTGGGCATGGTGGAGCATGCCTACAATCCCAGTGTTTGGGAGGCTGAAAACAAGAGGATCACTATGAATCCAATCTGTTTAGTGAGACCCTGTAGACCTTGTAATAAATACATTAAAAAAAAAAGAGAGAGAGAATAAAAAATGGGCATCTGGAATGAATGGAAACTTCTCAGATGAAGAAGTACAAACTAAATACATGAAAAAAAAATGCTCAACATCACTAGCTATTCTATAAATATAACTTAAAATAACAGAGATTCCATCTCGGTCCATTTGATTAAGAAATCAGTAACAATTGCTGGCAAGGCTGTGGGGGAAAAGGACTCTTTTGCAATGGTAGCAGGAGTATAAATTGGTACAACTACTATGTAAATCAATATGGAGATTCCTCTAAAAACCAAAACTAGAGATTCCGCTTAACCCAGATGTGACCCTTCTAGTAAATTCCCAGAAAAGTTAAAAATTAAAAGAATCATACCAGAGTGATATCTGTATACTTATGTTTATAGTGACGCAACTGATAGTAGCTAAATCTTGGAAACAGCCTATATATGCATCAAAAACAAATGGATAAAGAAAATGTGGCATTTATATACAATGAATATCCTTCTCTGCCATAAAGAAGGATTAACTAGAGCCATTTTTAGGTAAATCTATGCACACAAGACCATAATCTTAAGTGAAATACATCAGACAAAAATATTTAATTGTTTCTCTCGTGTGAGAAACCCAAAGGGTAAATACTAATCAAAAAGGAAGATAGATAATGGGAAGTAGGAAGAATTTGTTCAAATGGGAGGGAAAGGGGAGAAAAGGAGAACAGAAAGAGGGCTAAAAATAATGAAAGGAAAAAATGAAAACAAAGCTTTTGTAAATAAATAGGGAGGGAGAAAGGACTGAAGGGCAAAAAAAGGAAATGGGAAAAACATAAAATTTAACTAAGTTAAAGAGCAAATCACTCATAGATATAAGAAGATAATCCACATCTCTTTTTGGTTTTTTGGTGGTGGTGTTGGGGATTGAATCCAGGGAGTTGTGTCTTGTTTGCAGGACAAGAGTTCTACCATTATGCCACATCCCCAGCCCTTAAGAAGATAATCTAATACAGAAAAGTAATCTAACAATGAGATAAGGATAAGTTAATACACAATAAAAACCTAATACATGAAAATGTTTACATGTTTAGTATTCCATGTTTGTTTTCTGAGTGCTAGGGATCTAACCCTGGGCCTCATGTATGCCAGGCAAATGTCTTGGAATTAGCTACCATCCTGGTTCTCCATTCCAAGTCTTCATAGAACACTGTCTGCCACATTAGCAAAGTGGAGGAACAGCATGGGGACAAGATAACACAATTTTATTAGTAAACTAAGTTCCTTGGTATTATCTTCATATTTGTGAAATGTTTTCCCCTAGGTTAAAATAGGAAGAACTACAATTTTATCTGGAACTCATGTTCAGAATTCTCCAACTGAAATATACTTTTATAAATATACCCACCAATCATTCAAAATGCTACTGTTTAGTTAGGTACTACATTTACAGAGGGGGATAACTGAAGAAACCGTACCTGTAATTGATTCATTTTTTGTGTTTCATCCAAAGATACAACATGTCCTTCATTCTCCTGTACCATCATTTGTACCTGATTCTTCAGTTCCTTCACTTCTAGCTCCTTCTGCGCATCGACAACGAGAGCACACTGGTAAGAAAGAAGGCACCATGATACTCACCTCAGAACACTGCTCGAGAGGACCATACAATACTACACAAATGGAAGCTTAATGATAGTCCGGCAATGGCCTAAAGGCTCTTTGTTTCTTTTACTTTCTTTCTTTCTAAGGCAGAAACATTGAGGGACATATCTTCCTAGAACATAGGAATTAATGACCATGATAGCAGGAAGATTTTCCTGAATCTTATTTTCTACAGAAAACTAATTGCCTACATCCTAGAATATATTGTATAAGATTTTACAAATTTGCTATAGTTCTTACAATATTTTAATGTGAGGTTTTAAAAGTCAAAGAGATTATATTTTCTAAAGTGATGTGTACAACAAAAGGATTATAGATCTACACTTTCAGTACGATGTATTTTTAAACCTCAAATATAGTTAAACTATTTTACTTCTTGGTTTGACTTTGTGTATTAAGTAAATATGAGATATACAAATAATTAAATATGTTTTAAATTAGTACAATAGAAAACAACAAATTAGATAAACAGAAAAAATTATTTTTCAAGGGTCTATTTTATATCAAACACAGCATTTAAAAATCTTAAGAGTAAGCCAGGCATGGTGGCGCATGCCTGTAATCCCAGCACTCGGGAGGCTGAGGCAGGAGGATTGTTGTGAGTTCGAGACCAGCCTGAGCTACAAAGTGAGCTTAAGGCCCGCCTGAACTGCATAGTGAGACCCTGTCTCAAAAAGACAAAAAAAATAAAAAATAAAATAAAATAAAATAAAATAAATAAAAATCTTAAGAGTAAACTGAGTGTGGTGGTAGTTGATTCTTCAGTTCCTTCACTTCTAATTCCTTCTGATTAAATATTACCTCAGCAGCAGCAAGAGGTAAAAGTAATCTCAGTACTTGGGAGGCTGAGGCAAGAGGATCACCCCAAGTTCAAGGCTAGCCTGTACTCCATAGTAAGTTCCTGTCTCAAAAAAAAAAAAAAAAAAACCTCACTGAATGTACATGAATAACTTCTCACAAAGAAACCAAGAATCAGTGAGGCTAAAATCTCTTCTAAGAATAAATGAGAGATAAACCAAGCTCCTGAGATTCAATTCCAGAGCCTATCTGAATCTAAAGCTTGTACTCTTTCTGCAGAACTATAAGGAAAGCCAAAGGGGAGTAGTTCACTTGTAGAATGTGCAGCTTACAATAAGATTCAGTCCACAAAATGCAGTATGTGTGTGACTATTCTAGAGGTGGTGCTGGATGGACAGACTCTGAATGGGGCCCTCAGCCAAGACCAGCCTTGACTTCCAGCAGCTGCTTGGCATGGCTATGAGCAAGTCCTAATTGAGATCCTTATGTCACCAAGTGAGGAGGGGACATGTAGTCCTGATGGTCCTGTAATGGCCTACCTTGTATAACCGATTTCTCTCTGCTATGAATAAACAGAATGATAATTATTACTAGTTGATATTCTTTTTCTATGGGCAGCTGTCTATTCAATAAATTTAAAATACAATTTCCAATGGCCATGGAGATAGCTTAGCAGTCTAAGCACCTAGCAAGCACAAGGATTGGGCTCACTGCCCAGAACTGCATGCTGTGGGAGCTACATAGTGAGATCCTGTACCAAAATATAATTTCTAATTTCTCAGTTCTGCATATGTAAATGTTTTTGCAAATGCTTTATAACTTTATTTATTGGGTTTATTGTTCAAGCCGGGCATGGGAGCACACACCTGTAATCTCAGCATTTGGGAGGCTCAGACAGGAGGCTCGAGGCTAGCCTGAGCTACATGGGGGATTCAAGGCCAGCCTGGATTACATAACAAGAACCTGTCTCACATGGTACACACCTGTAATCCCAGAACTTTGGAGGCAAAAGCAAAAGGATTGATTCCAGTTTGAGGCCAGCCTGGGCTACAAAGTGAGTTCAAGACTAGCATGAACCATATAGTGAAATCCTGTCTCAAAAAGAAAAGTAAAAAGTAAGACCCTGTCTCAAAAAAATAAAAAAACACCCATACACAAAGTACTTACCTGCTTGCTATATTTCTCTTCATACTAATATGTTAAATTTTTTAATTAAAAAAGCAACATGCAAGGGGCTGGGGAGATGGCTCAGTAGAATAAGCGCTTCCCTGGCAAGCGCAAGGGCCTGAGTTCAATCCCCGGTTCTGGAAAAAAAAAAAAGCAATATGCTGGGGAAAATGAACCCCTCTCCACTGGTAGTGGGAACACAAACTAATTCAACTTTATGGAAATCAGTATGGGGATTCTTCAAAAACCTAAAGTAAAAAATCCCATGTAATTCAGCTACTCCTTTCTTGCTGAAACAGTTAAAGACATCAAACTGCAGCAATGCAAGCACCATCATGTTCACAGCAACACAACTCACAATACCTGCAGGTAAACACTAGAAGTGACCTATATGTCCAACAGATGAATGGATAAACTTGAATTATTTATTAAGAAACTGGATGAACCTTAAGGCCATATTGTCAAGTGAAATAAGTTAGACACAAAAGTTTAAATATTGCATGGTTCACCTTATGTGAGAAAACCAAAATATAAATAAAAAATAAATAAATAAAAGACAGGGGATATTAAGAAAAAATGGAGAGAAGGAGAAGGAGGGGAAGGAAAAACATAGCTGGGAGGGAAGTGAAGGGAGAATTAAGATGTGCTATGCAACTCCTCACAATGAATATAATTATATATTGTAGACATGCACAAATAAAAATACAACAGAAAAAGGAATAAAGTCCAAGTGTTCTAATATTTGACTAGTGGTAAAAAATCAAGGTCATGAAACTACCTTGAGATAAGAGATTAGGGGGTGGCAAACTGGCTGGGGAAGTAGGAATGACATGTCACTTACAAGATCCCAGAAGACAAGTAGAAGAAAAGCAGCCAAGTTCTCAAAGCCCCTCATGTAGGGCCAGAGAGATGGCTTAGTGGAATAAGTGTTTCCCTGGCAAGAGCAAGGGCCTGAGTTCAATCCCCGGTTCCGTAAGGAAAAAAAAAAAACTTTTGCCAAAGCCCTTCATGTAGACTTCCTGAGAGAACTTGGGTAGGTTCTCAATAGGATGTTAGCCTGAGATATAGGATCCCAGCACCACCCCTCAGGACTTGAATGGAGAGTGTCTCAAGGGTTTCCTTGAAATCTAGACAGTATAAAAGGACACAGATGCCAAGAGAGCTTGCTAGGCTTTCCTCACGACAGTGGGCCCTACTTCCTCCAGTTATTTTGCTTTCTCTTCTTTTATTCAGTCTAAGCTCACTTTGCAGAGCCAGTTTCTCACTCATTCTTCACTTTTACTTTTTCAAACAAATTTTGCTACTGTTTTTTGTTCATTTCATTCAGTTCTTTGTTTGAAATGAGAAGAACATAGAGACCAACTTGAGAAGGAGAGGCAAGCAACCGAAAACTTAATAGTTTTGGCAACCCACTTTTAAAAGGAGCTACCTGTGAACATTATTCAGTGTGACCAACCAGGAGGATCAAAACCCAGGAGATTCTAGTCACATTATTTGGTATTAGCTAGGCAGGAGGAGACAGGTAAGGCCCAAAGGGTACATTTTTTTGTTTTTCAAAAAAACATCATGAAGGCTTAAAGCTTTTGTTTTCTCCTTCTTATCTCATCTTCCCCTAAGATAGAAAAATCAAGGGCCTCTTGTTACCCGATGCAGAAAACTCTGGCTGTTTTTCTGGTGAAAAAAGGAGGAGAATGAGCTGCCTTTTATTTATTTATATTTTTACAGACACCACAGTTTTTTTTCTTTCTTTCTTTCTTTTCTTTTTTTGTTCTTTTTGTCCTTTATTTCTTGTGGTATTCTTTGTCATCCTTGCATTTGTTTGTTATCTACCTCCCCTTTTTTAAATTAATATGGTCTCTACTTACCCTAGGTCTGTAAATGAATTTTTTCAGTTAGCTTTGGAGCGATCATGGGATTAAGGCTGTGATTCTAGGATGAATGATGCCCCACACTGACTGGGCTTAAGGGCCAGCCAGAGAGCTCAGCAGACTAATGTACCTGCTTCAACAGAGCACAGGAGCCAGGGTTTGATTCCTGGCTTGCCATTCCAGCCCCACCCCCAGGGTGCACTGAGACTGATTGAGACTGGACGTGGTGGTGTGCACCTGTAACCCCAGCATTTGGGAAGCTGAAGTCAGGAGAATCACTATGACTCCTATCTAAGTAGTGAGACCCTATACACCCTGTAGACCCTACCCTAAATTCAAAAAAAAAATAAACAGGCTTAGAGCCTGCAGGAATCATGAAGCTAGATGTCAGCTTGTGTCAACTGCCACCATCTTTATTTATACTAACTGGCCTTGCAAGCTATGCCTCTGATTTGGAGAAGAGGAAGGAAACTCTTATCTCTTTTAATTATTTTAACTGACACAATGGCTCTTCTACACACAGAAGAGAAAACTTTCTGCTTTAACATGAAATCCACAAGGCTTTCGCCAGGATGAAACAATGGCCAAGAACCCTCGCTAAGCCAGGTTTAGCTGACTTCCTTCCTTCCTGTCTTCAATCCCATCTGAGACTGCTGTTTCCTGACTGTATTTCTTCCTTGTCTAGATGCAGATAACTTAAAACCCTTCTTCTGAGAAAATAGCATTGATTATTAGCATTAAAAATAGCATTGGAAACTTAAATAAAGAGAATGTGAGTATACAAAAACAGAGCCATCCTTGTTCTTAGCCTTTCTACTATCAGAATATAAACAAGAGACAGTTTTCCCAACTGGCTCCTTTCTGGCTAAGAGAGGCAGCAAGGGATTTGAAATACCAGCTGAAATAGCCAGGAAAGGAATCAAAGTGAGTTTAAGTTCCTCAGGAATCACAAAAGATATGGCAGAAGACAAAAAAATAGGATTAAATGACTCAGAAGAAACAGACCACACCACCTACAAGAGACTGCAGAACTCGCTGATGTCACATGGCTAGCTGGGAGGCAAAGGGAAACCAACATTTTGCTCAAAGAGAGCTGGAAAACTGTAGAACTGCACCAGGACCAAAAGAACCATCAGCAGTTGGAAATAGTAAGGAAAATACAGGATCCTGCGTCCAGAGCATCTTTTACCATCAAGGGCTGGTGACTGACCTCAGTACAAGCACCGAAGTTACAAACACAGAGCAGAAGCTGGCAGGGACACCACAGCAGGGAAGGGCTGTGGTTTGAGCCTGGGTCCCAGAGCATTCCTCAGCTGTTTCACATGGTGAGACCCCAGGATGGATGAGTGGAAAGACAGGCACAGGCGGCCTCCAGGAGTGAGAGAGCAGAGGGGGAAGTCCCGCTGAGAGTCAGGGGCAAAGGAACACAGAGCAGGCTCCCACAGGCAGAGGCTGGGCCCAGCCTGAGCTGCACAGGTCTGGAAACTCACACTGGTGCCAGGTTCTCTGTGCAAACAGAACTCTGCACCTGTGCTGGAGGCAGACTGCACCTTAGACTTCTAGCATTACTCAGACATATCCTGACTTGAGTTCTGCTCATTATCCTAGACTTAGAAGAAGAGCCACACAGCCAAAACAATAGAAAAGTTGTAAAAACTTTTATTAAATTTATTTATTTGGTACAGGGCCTTACTATACAGCTTGGAACTATAGTGATCCCCGTCTCAGCCTCCCCAGCGCTGGAATTACAGGTGTGCACCACCACACCCTGTTTCGGTAGTGGGGATGGTGTACCAGGAGTTTCTGGGACTGGCACATATGTGATACCAGGAATTGAACCTGGGTCTTTGCGCTTGCCAGGCAGGTGTTTAAACTGCCAAGTTGCCTCCCCAGCTTTAGAAAACTTTCTAAAATTTTTTACTTGATTGTATTATTTTTTCCTATTGTTTTGTTTGTTTTTGTCTTTATGAAACAGTGTCTTGCTATGCTAGTCCACAAAACCTGCTTAAGTAAAAATAAAAGAACAGAAATTAACCTGTGCATACTATCAGACCACTGTGCAATGAAAATAGAAATCAATGACAGAAGAAATTTTGAGAAAAGGTAAAAGCTGTTGAAAAATTAACAATATACTCCTAAACAACCAAAGGGTCATAGAAGAAAAATCTAATAAGAAATTTAAAACTTCTGGAAGTTAATGACAATGATAGCACAATTCATTGAAACCTGTGGGACACTATAAAAGCAATTCTAAGAGAAAATTTATCAAAACCAATGCTAATATTAGAAAAATAGAAAATTCAAATAGATAAGCTTATAACTAGCCCAAAATCAAGTTAAGGAGAAAAAATGTAAAGAGGTCAGAAGTCAATGAAATTCAGACTAAAAAAAAAAAGAAAAAGAAGCAACAAGTTGAGAGCCTGTTCTTTGAAAGAATAAATAAAACAGATCAGCCCCTTGCCAGATTTAGTAAGAGAAAACAAGAAAAGACTCACACCAATGCCATCAGATATTAAAATGGGGAAATCATAACAGATACTGTTGGAATTCCAAAGATATTAACTATTTCAGAAAACTACATTCCAACAAATTAACAAATTTTGAAGAAATTGACAGACTTCTAGGCACATACAAACTTCCAAAACCAACCCAATAAAACATAAATATACTTAACAACCCAATATCAACCAATGAAATTGACACAGTAATAAAGAACTACTAATTTTAAAAAAATCCCAGGACCTGATGGAGTCACTTCTTTTTTTAAGAAAAAAAAATTTAATTTTATTTATTTGTTTATTTGGTATAGGGTCTCAAGATGCAGCTCGGACTCATAGTGATCCACCTGGGATTATAAGCATGTGCCACCATACCCTCTTGCCAGCATAGCTTGTCCTAGGAATTTAGGTCCTTGTGCTTGCCAGGCAGGCGCTTACACCGCCAAGCTATCTCCCCACCTCCTGGGTTCACTTCTGAATCATACAAAACCATTAAGGAAATTATATTACTAACACTTCTCAAGCTCTTCCAAGAAACTGAAAAAGGTGGAGTGCTCCCAAACTTACTTACAGAAACTATTATTACCCTGACCCCAAAATCAAACAAAGACACGACTAAAGAAGAAAAATATAGGCCAACCTCCTTAATTACTTAACCACTTACCAATATAGGATGACCAAAACTTGTACATTTTTTTCATGCAGTTTCAAAACATAATATAATAGGAAAGGGCTGGGGAGGCTGAGACAGCAGGATCACTATGAGTCCAAGCTGTGTAGCAAGACCCTGTACCAAATAAATAAAATAATTTTAAAAATAAAATACTATAATAGGAAATATGAAAATGACAATTTCATCAAATTTATTCAATATAAGAATTGACTCACTGAAATGACACCTACCTGAGCAATGCTCAGGATGGTCAATATGTAATAAATGCACTGCCCCAGTGATGCTTGGGGGTAAACTGTTTTTGGTTAATGAACACACGTTAAGTCTTTATCTTAACAAGATAAAGGTTTTTGCAATGCTATCACAAGAAAGGCTCAAGGGCTAGCAAGATAGCTCAGTGGACTAAGCACCTGCTTAGGCAAACACAGGGACTGGGGTTCTATCCCCTGCACCAGCGCTGCACTGGCCCTGCCCCAGGGCATACTGAGCTGGCCACCAAGACTGGGTGTGGTGGTGCACGCCAGTAATCTCAGTGCTAGGGAGATTGAAAAACAGGAGAATCATTACAAGTTCAAGCTTCACAGTGAGACCCTGGAAGAAAGAAAAAACAAGGAAGGAAAGGAGGGAGGGAAGGGGAAAGGGAAAGGGGGGGGAGAGAAGTAAGGAGAGGGGAGGGGAGGGTAGGCAGGCTCAAAACTAAAGAGGACATCTCTGTCTGGGAACATACATTTGTCTCACAGGGGATGTGAGTCTCTCTGGCTTCTTCTACCTCCTCCTCATAGTCTCCAAGCCTATATAAAATCAGCCCCCTTTTTCTATTACAGATGTATGAGAAGCTAGAAACTATGCAAATGAATAAGGTGCTTTAAGAAGGGAAATTAACCATCCTGGAAAGGTTATTCCCCTTCAAAAGAACCAAGCTGGAATTGTAGGGGACTAAATAGTAGGGGACTAAAAATGATGTCTGATATACTAACTGCTTTTACGCAGGAGCTAAAGAGGTGTGCTAAGCCTTTAATAAATATACTAACACAGATCCATCTTCCAGGGAGGGAGAAGCACTAGTGGGACATCATTTCATCCATCAATCAGACTTTGGTATTTGGCATAGACTCCAAAGACTTACATGAATGACTCCATAGACACCTATGGCCTATCTGTGGACATGCACTTTTCTATGGTTCAACAACCAGGAACCAGGGGCCAGGGAGAAGGCTCAGTGGAATAAGCGCTTCCCTATCAAGCGCAAGGGCCTGAGTTCAATCCTCGGTTCCACCAAAAAGAAAGCAAACAACCAGGAACCAGAGGAGGGGCCCCTGAAAAAAGGCTAGAATTAGACTCCATGACAATTGAGGTAAAACCCAGAGACAACCAGGGAAAGGGCTCCTGTTTGCTGTTTGCAGTGCATGAGGACTGGACACTCATGAGATAACTTGTAAGACTGGGGCATGAGATTGCCTCAAACCTTTCTTTGGACTTGCTCTAAATGTGAAACAGCTAATTGTGCCTGAGTCATGTCACTGAAGATCTGACTGTCTCCTCTCTTAGAAATGGGCTAAGTCAGCCAGAATCCTCTCATTTCCTCAACTTATAATTCCCCTGTCCATAAATAGCATCATCTCCCCCAAGGAACTCTGGGTAATCTTAAATGTCATGGGTGAGCCAATTCAAATTCTGACTGATACAGGAGCAACTCATTTGTTCTGATTTTCTTCTCAGGAAAATTCTCCTTCGGGTCTACTGCCATAGTTGGAGTCAAAGGAACCCCTAGTTAAAGATTTTTTATTCATCAACTTACATGTCCTTTTGAAGGCCAAATGTTTAACCCTGAGTTTGGTTAAAAAAGATTCTGGTGGTATTTAGAAAACAAATTGGTCCTTTCTCAAAGGATACACTGAAGGCTAAGAATACTTTACGATTCCTTCCGTATGGGACAAGAAGCTATATGAGAAATGGTCGATCAAATTTTCATAAGACTAGGCCTGAAGGCCTACAAAGCTTGCACGTTCTGTGTCTATATTTACCTTGTTAAGCCCACATGGCCTCATTTATTATAATATGTATAGAAAAGACATGGACAAACCATGAGGATGCCTGACAATTAAGACTTCAATCATATGCTACCATGTGGAGAATTTAAACAAATGTTGGTTCTTATTGACGCCTTTCCAGGTTGGATTGAAAGACCTTCTACTTACTTGTTCAAGAAAGGTGTTTCTTAAAGAAGTCATTCCCAGACTTAGACTGCCCAAGACCCTCTACAGTGATAACAGACTTTATTTGACTTCTCAAAAAAAACTAGAGGGTTGCTAAATGCTTTAGGAATGAAGTACTACTTCCATGTAATTTGGCAGCCTTTATCTTCTGGAAAGGTAAAAAGAGCCAACTACAGCCTAAAGCAAGCTCTGGCAAAACTTTGCCAAAAGACATCCAAGTCCTGGCTCCAATTGCTGCCAACAGTGCTCATCAGGTTATATAACATGACCAAAACTGGGCTAAATTTGAGTCATTGGAGATGTTATATGAACTCTTCCTATCTTTTGATTTGCTAGTAGACCCAGAGAGTACAAGACTTCTACAGTGTCTCATTAATCTAGGACAAATACCACAGGCCATCCAATTGTATGGGAACAGATTCCTCCCAACAATTGGCCCAGGGGACCAAATACGGTCCATCCTGCAGAACAAGTGTTCATAAAAATGTAAAGAGGAGGGACTTCTGCTGAACAATTAAAGCCAAAATGGAAGGGTCCTTTTCTTCCTTACAGTAACTACTTCAGTAAAGGTGGCAGAGATAGATTATTTGGTTCATCATGTTAGAATAAAGTCAGTCCCACCTGAGCTGTCTGAAGAACAAGAAGACCCAAAAAGAGAAAGCTACTCCTGTGAACCTCTAGAAGACTTGAGGTTCCTCTTCAATGAGCAAGATTCCAATGCTGCTAAAAGAAACATGAAACTCTGGCCTGTTCCTCATATCTGCACTTATAGTGAAACTTCTTTCTACTGTCAAACATGTAGCTCAATGGTCATTAACTCTTTTTGTTTCCTGACAGGTTTTCCTTTCTTCTCCCATCCAGTGAACCATAGGACTCCAAAGTAGTTGAATAGCATATAACCTCAGTAGGTAGAGTCTACAGCCCCTTCCTGCTTGAAGAAACCAGAGAAGACAAGAGACCTCAACTCCCTCAACACCCCATAAAGAATTATGGGGACTTGCATCTCAGGGGAAAAAAAAGATAGGAGATTAGGGTCTGATATAACTGGCTGGGGAAGTAGGTGTGACATTTTGATTACAAGATCTCAGAATATATGGAAATAGTTCCCAAAGCCCTGCACATGAACTTCTCAGAACCCAAGCTGGTTTTCAACCCGATGGAATCCTAACCACCGCTAATGACCTGTATCCAGAAGTTCTGAAAGGTTTTTTTCAAGATTTGGACATCATAAAAGGACGCAAGATGCCACAAAGAGATCGCTATTATGGCTTTCCTCATGAAAGCCCAACCTATGTCCTTCAGGGTATACTCTTACATTGCCTCTTCCTCTTTGATTTGGTTTAAGCTTGCTTTGCAAGGTCAGTTTCTCTCTCATGTTTCACTTTTACTTTTTCAAGTAACTTCTACTACTGTTCTGTGTTTCTTTTGCTCAATTCTTTGAGATGAGAAGAACCTCCAGAAGGAGAGAGGCAAGCAACCTAAAACCCAGTGAAGTTTACTCAGTGAGCCACTTTCAGAAAGAGCTGCCCAGTAACAATCTGGAAGCTTTTTTGTTTTTTGTTTTTTGTTTTTGTTTTTTTTTTTTTTTGCAGTACCGGGGACTGAACTCAGGACCTTGCTCTTGCCAGGCAAGTGCTTATTCTACTGAGCTATCTCCCGACTCTCTGGAAGCTTTTAAAAAAGGATAAAATGGTAAATTCAAGATTACACTAACATCCCTAAAATAATCTGGCTGTCTGTGAAATAACTTCCAATCTTATCTTGGCCAAGAATTTTTAAATTAAGTACTTACCTTCTTTCCTAAGAGACTCAAACTGGGCTAAGAAAAGATAATATTCCTACTTCTCCTTCTCTAAACCGGCCCCATAACCTTGCCTAACAATTTCCCTAAGCAGTCAAATGTACTGAGCTGGTTCTCAGTAACCCTAGCTATGACTATTAAGTCCAAAGCCTTAGCTGCCACTGATGTGTATCGAAGGCACAGGGAGGGAGGAGGTAATACAATCTAGCATGTTCTGAGCCTTCTATTAGCTGGACATCCTTCTCAATGCTTTATGAGAGCTAAGGCTTTAATGTTTATTTGTTTAACAGTAGCAAGGGCAGGCCAAATAGCTCAGTGGAATAAAGTGCCTGCTTAGGCAGAGTGCAGCCACTTGGGTGCGATCCCTGATATGCTGTGTTGGCCCTGCCCCTAGGGCATGCTGAGACTGTGATTGAGACTGGGTGTGGTGGCCCATTCCTGTAATCCCAGCTTTTGGGAGTCTGAACACATGAGGATCACTATGAGTCCAGTCTACATGGTGATACCCTGTAGACCCTATAGACCCCTACTAAAATACAAAAAGAAAAAGAAAAAAAAAGTAGCAAACTTTATAAAAGTTAGGAAAAGAAACAGGTTCTACAGAGCAAGTTTGAGCCAAGAAAAATTAAAAAAAGAAGAATACTCTGATGCATGAGGGTAGACCAGCACAGAAGAACACAATGGCACTGTGTTTTGGGGGTTTTTTTGACATTGAGGATTGAACTCAGATCTTACCCTTGCCAGGTAGGCACTTAAGCTGCTGGCTCCAGGCAGGCATTTATTTCCCTGGATCCACAGTGGCTTTTGAGGCAGTCTTACTATGTAGCCCATGTTGGCCTCAAATTCAGTGTTCCTCCTGCCTCAGCCTCCTAGGTGGGATTACAGGCACGTGCTACTATGCCCAGCCTTTGATCTTCATGGCAAAAGCCAAAGGTGGGTAATATTGTTTCTGCTTTACAGATGGTGAAAGTGAAGTATAGAATGGTCAAGCATATGGTGTTGGTCATAAACTGAGGTCATAAGCAGAGAAGGCAGGATTCAAGTCGAGGGAGTTTGGTATCCATGTGTGTATGTTTTTCAGACTCTCACAGAAAAGAAAGTATTAATTTTTTTTTTTTTTTTATTTAAGGAGATACACAAGGTAAGGAGTTTTCTCCATCTGTTATCCAATAGAACCCAATATTACTACTCCTGCAAGCTCTCATACTAAAAAAGAAGAGGAAGAAAAAGAAGAAGAAAGAGGACGAGGAGGGAGGTTCATTTCTAAAACCTGGGCCACACTTACTGCTATGTCTCTCACTGTAAGACTTACTCACTAGCACTTCCAAAGTTCTGGGAATTTAATGCGCTCCAAAATAATCTTATCATAATAACCCTGTTTCAGCAAGGCTGTTAATATGTTTACAAAGTCATAATCCAGAGCAAATTTAAATTTTCATTGCTAGCAAATGCAGAGTAAGTTACTGTCTTTGCCTTTCCAACAGTGGTTCTATGGGCCTCCAGGTTCAGTTCCCCAAGAAGCGCAAAGAACAGTTTCTGTCACCAGTGCCCGCAGTCACCCTGGGTCCAAGCTCCCACCACCTGCTCATTCTGTTCCACTGACTTCTTACACTAATGAGGAAAGGTCTGCTTGCTCTGTGCAGGCAAGATGTAGGGCGGTTACTACTTTTCAAAAAGAAAGAAAAAGTAACCAGTATTTTAAAAACTTTAAATATTTTAACTATTTAGGGGCCAGGGAGATGGCTCAGTGGAATAAGTGCTTCCCTGGCAAGCACAAGGGCCTGAGTTCAAATCCCCAGTTCCACAAAATAAACCCCCAAAAATATATATTTAATATACATTTAAATAGTAGAAGCTTTGTAACACTGCAGCAGCCCTTACAAAGAATCCTTTCTGTGTATCCCTTGACCCCATTGAGGGCAGCCTTGAGCTCAAAAATATTTTCATAATACTAAGACAATATTTGCCTTTTTCACCATACTGACCCGTGTGCTGATGGAACAAAACAAATGATGGGTAAATCTGTTCTCTCTTGTGACACGATCTTATACAACAAATGTTTTCTTGAACAATAACTGGAAAATATAATTCTTAACTCAATATAATATGCATCCATGCACATACCTATATGGCAAATATTAACAAGTATATTGATGTGTATTTTTTTTAAATCTATACTTCAAACTCAAGGGATTAAGTATTGTTTTTCTTTAAAATCCAATGGTTGGCACTGGGGAGATGGCTCAGTAGAATAAGTGTTTGCCTGGCAAGTGCAAGAGCTTAAGTTCAATCCCCAGTCCCGCCAAAAAATAAAAAAAATAAAATAAAATCCAATGGTACAGTAGCCCATACCTAACCTCAGCCACTCAGGAGACTGAGACAGGAAGACTGCAAATCTGAGCCAGCCTGAGAAACTTAGTCACTGTTTCTTTTCTTTGATGGGGGGATAAGGGTGGTGGGAATCCAGGAAACATATCCTAGACCTTGTACTTTCCAGGCAGGCATTATGAGTCCCTGTCTCAAATAAAGAAATAAAAGGGCCAGGATGTAGCTCAGCACTAGGCTTACCTTGCAAGGCCCTCCTTAGGCTCAAGCCACAGTACCAGGAAGAAAAAGAACTACAGACTCACCACAGGAGAAAAACTCAATAAAACATCATTTTACTTCTAAAAATGTATTCCTTTTTATCCTTTAAATTGATAGAAAGGCCCATAAAGTTCCAGTTAATAAATAGAAGACATTAAAATGCACTTTCATTAAATGGGACAGAAAGGGACTGGTGAGATAGCACAGCAGAATAAACGCCTGCTTATGCAAGCACAGGGACCAGGTTTCAATTCCCAGCACCACATGCTGTGCTGCTCCCACTGGGGGGACGGGATGCTTAGCAGTGGCCAGTGCTGGGGACCACAAGTCCAAGCTACATAGTGAAACCCTATACCAAATACAGAGAGAGAGAGAGAAAGCAAGAGAGAGGGAGGGAGGGAAGGAGGGGAGGGAGGGAAGTCAGAAAGTCAGAAAAAGGCAAATAAGATTTAATATATAATCTTTTTAAAAAATTCTCATGCTCCAATATGACTCAGAATTTACACACCTAACAAATGTCATCTCTGAACAAATTACTCGTAAAAGTGATGTCTATGTACCTGGTATTTCTTAAGCTCTCTCTTGAGCTGGAGAACTATGCTATGCTGGGATCCTTCTTGGTTTCCAACGCCATGGCTTCCTCGCAGCGAGGTGATAGCAGCCTTCCTGACCTCCTGAGTCATGTTAAGCCACTCCTGCAGTTTGTGCTGCTGCTGGTGGTTTAATCTGACAGCATCGTTTAAGTCCACCAGGAAGGTAAAGGCTTCCTCTATGCAATTTTGGTAACCCAAACATTCCCCTTGCAGCTGAACAACTTGCTCTTCCAAGGACTGGATCCTGTTTTTATCAAGTGTGCCCTCCTGAGGTATCTGGCTAGTTTGACTGATATTAGTCTGCTGGCTTTGCAAAGCTTCTCGAAGCAACTTAATCTCAAATTCCATCTCATCCATACGGTCTGACTCGGGGCTAAAGTTCAAAGTGGGCTTGTTTCTAATGTTCCGGGCTCTATTGGCATATTTGAGAGAATTTAAAGACTCATCAAAATCTGAGGAGGATGGGCTGACACATGTGATCATGACAGTCTTGGCACTGCCTCCTAGGGAATCTTTCAAGAGCCGGGTAACTTTAGCATCCCTGTATGGAATATGTGAACTCTTTCTGCGTGGGTCCCCAAGGGCGCTTATCACATTTCCTAAAGCCAACAACCCACTGTTGATTTGAATGGATTCTTTGAACCGTTCACCAGTATTTCCCGTTTTGGTTACTCTTTCCGATCCAGCCAGATCCACAAAGTGAAACTTGGAGACAATTCGCCGATGCGTGTACCATGTTCCATCTTCACCGGCCTCCTGATTTCTCTCCACTCGACAGATGCTGATGGTGAAAATCACATGCGATCTGCTGGAGTGCTCATTCATCTGGGTGGTTCCCGTGTGTCGAGCCGCGTTCCCCATCTCCAGAAGACTCATCACTTCATCCACACTCTCCACGTGGCACTCCTTGGCCCCGACAATCACTTAAAACAGCAACAGCAAGTTTTAAAACCAGGTTCACATCAAATGCAGTATAGTAAATAAACCACACACCAGTAGTATTTGCTTAAGAGCCCAGTACAGTCCTGTAAACACGATCAAGAGCACTGCAAACAATAATATCATCAGCAACATTTAGCTTTAGAACTCTGAAAAGAATCATTTCAATAGCATTCATTTTGGTGTTTAAAAGATATGATTCTTTTTTAAAAAATATTTAGTTTCTCTAGAATCAGATACCACACTTTATTTATTTATTTATTTATTTTATTTTTGTACCAGGGATCAAAGAACTCACACTTGCCAGGCAGGCATTTATGCTGCTGAGCTATTTCCCCTGCCCACCGCACTTCATTCTTCAAAATGACTAACTAAAGAAAAACTCTTGCACTGAAGATACAGCTTAGTGGTAAGAATGTACCATTTCAATCCTCTAGCACCAAAAGCAAATAAACTAACCCCTCATTGTTTCAATATTTTGACTTGTAAATTAATTTAAACTATATTAATTAAACATATAAATCAGAAGTTAATCATTAGTAAATTCATCAAATTAGGGTTTTTTTGAATTTTGTTAATATTAAAACTATGCTTGGCTTAAGGTTTTTTGTATTGTAAAGTCATAATCAATGTTTAAATAAAGATTTCAATACAAATAAAATAGGTTTTTAGATGATGTGCTCTCATATAGTTCAGTCTGGCCTCAAATTCATGGTAATTTTCCTGCCTTAGCCTCCCACATGCTGGGATTACAGGCATAAGCCACCGTGCTTGGCAAGGTCATTCATTTAAAAACAGATGCCCTGTATGCTATCAGAGTATATAAGATAACAGAGAAGGCAATTTTAAAACAGCAAAAAACTTTCTAACTTCAAAGGAAGAATAAGTAATTCAAACACAATTTACAATTACCAGATGCAATAATCATGTTAAAATATTTTTTTAAAGGAAAAAAAAAAAAAACAGGTATATGCGGGAAATCAGGCAGAGGAATACAGCTCCTGATTCCTTGCTTGAATTTTAGTGTCTTCAGGGACCCATACCATAACCCACCAGGACACTGTTTCTCTGAAAAAATGATCATTCATAGCCGGGCATGGTGGTGCATGCCTGTAATCCCAGCACTCGGGAGGCTGAGGCAGGAGGATTGTTGTGAGTTCGAGACCAGCCTGAGCTACAAAGTGAGCTTAAGGCCAGCCTGAACTGCATAGTGAGACCCTGTCTCAAAAAGACAAAAAAAAAAAAAAAAAATGATCATTCATTTCACTTACATTATAGTGGTGCCTTGGTTGACGAACTTAATTTGTTTCACAACTTTTGAAAAGATGGCCACATTTGGGTATTTGTATAGGAAAAATAGCTGTGGCCCTGTGTGTCATCCAGTGTAGACTGAGAAACAAAAAACACTGCCAAATGCTTTTGTTTGTGAACCAAATTGTGTGCAAACAAAAGCATGCCTGAACCAAAGTACCAGTGTATTTCCATCATGATACTTTTTAACCACCAACTTTAGTTCAAGTTCTGAAGAACCTACTGCACAAACAGGCAGTACTAAGATATGAGGGTTTATAAACCATGGCACTTGTAACCCCAGCTCTTGGGAGGCTATAAACAGGTGGATCACGAGTCTGATCTAGTAGTGAGACTCTGAACACCATGTAGACCCTTCCCTAAAAAATAAAAAAAAAACATAGATAGATAGATAGATGCACTATGACAACCATAAAACAATAAAAAACACTTTAACTCTCACTATTTCATTGATGAGTCACCCAGGTTCATTTAAAAAGATTATAATAATATTGATACTTCGGTCCCATGCCAGGACAATTAAGTCAGAATCTCCAACAAGTGGGGCCCAGAAATAAGTGTTTTTAAAGTAGACATTATTGCTTCAGAGAAGTACTTAAGAAATTTGTCAAGCCAGTGCATTTTGGTTGAATGGAATACTGTATGAGATACATAGGAATTTATCCTCAGGCAATTTATGTCTGTCCAAAATTTCTGCAGGATTGATATTAGCTTTGGAATATTTTTGAGCATCAAGTTTATTAGGAATAGTGTATACGTCTGTATTGTTTAATGCTCTACAATCAGCATACGTTATTCCAGATAAAGGGTAAAAACATTCGGTAATTATATTCCATAAGATTCAAATGTCAAAACATCAGTCTGAATTCTACCCAGAAGAGATAAATAGTACTAAATTACATAAAGAGACCATACACTACCATGTTCACTTTCTTTCTTAAAAAAAAGACAAAAACCAATTTCTTCAAACTTCTGTGAATGCCAGGGCTGCCAGGAGAAGTATAAGAATGCAAGATTTGGAGCCAAGTGTAGTAGCACACATTTGGAATCCTAGCACTTGGGATTGATTACAAATGCATTAATATCACTTAATATTACATTAATATCAAATGTGTGCACCAGGACAGGAAGATAGTCAAGAATAATCTTGCAATTTATTAATAATAGTCAGACTCTAGAAATGGCCTACATGAGGCACAATGGGATATTGGCTGCACTATTTTTTTTTTTTTTTATTGGCTGCACTATTAAGACACATTCATAAGAGAAGCTACCATAGAAAAAAAAAAAAAACATTAAAAATGACATGTAAAAATATTCAAAATATACGTGTTAAGTGAAAAATAAGTGCCAAACCGTATATGGGGATGAAAATACATATTTTTTAAAAGGTTATGTACATAAATAAATAAATTTGGAAGGAAACATGCCAAACAGAAACTTTAGGCTCGGGCTATAGCCCAGTGGGAGACTGCCTGCAGAGCATGCCCAAGGCTCTGAGCTTCGGCCTCAGCACAGCAGGGACAGTGGCTTATGACCACACATAAGATTTCTAGGCTCTAGGACCAAAGAATATTTAACTTTCTCACTAGCTTCTATGCTTACAAATGTTTTAAGATAAAAATATTAGCTTTTAGAAAATTGTTATTTGTCAAAATCCCTGTGAAAGGGAAAGAATTTGTTCAACAGGAAGGAAAAACTGGGATTAAGAAAAGGACAAAAGATGTCACTTCAAGAGATATAGTGTTTAAAAAAAAGGATATATGGTACTTCCATGTTGACCTTCAGATAACCTCTAAATTTCATAATATGTAGTTACTTAATTTTGCAAAGATACAATTTTGAATTACGTCCTTTAACACACACTTTTTGCTCTATACAACTGATGTTTGGGATGAGACATGTAGTTGAATGAGATGAGCAAACCTGTAGAACAATTCAGATAATAAGATTATTAGTAGTAGTAATAGTAGTAAAAATGTGGGTAACAATTTGGTATGATAGAAAGTAGTAATACCCACATGGGCATGATGGAGTGCGCCTGTAATCCCAGCTTTTGGGAGGCTGTAAACAGGCAGATCACTACAAGTTGGATATAATAGTGAGACCATGAACTCCCTGCAGACCCTTCCATAAAAAAAAAGAGAAAGAACAGGTATAGACAAAGGAAGGGGTATAGAAAGGAAGAATCATGATGTGTGTGCATGGACAGTACAGTTGGGATAGATATGCCATGCTTCTACATAATTCTATGAGAGGCAAGATTTGCACTAATGGTGGTTGAACAGGATATTATGTCGGCTTCTAGTACCATGGACAACCACTAGGAGAATAGCAAGGTAGACAGTATTAATTATTGAATCTTTGATGTAATTCAGGTATAAAAAATAAGATATGTAAACAGCTACACTCTCTTAATTTACTGATAATAGACATCTGCTATAATAATGTCTGTAAGTATAATATCATGTATGCACCTTGTACGATACCAAAACATTACGAAAACAGTTTGCAATGTATTAATTTATTGAATCCGACCTGTTAAGGTGTCTTAAAACTGTCTCATTGACATTTGTACTTCAATAAAATAAAAATAAATAAATTAAAAGAAAAGGACAAAAGAAAAAAGGAAAAAAAGATATATTTATGTATATATGCAGGATAGTTTGGATAACTGTACTGCTGATTTCTGCTGATCTTTTGAAAGAAGCAGTTAATGCTTAATTTTTTTATTTTTATTCCTTTTTTTCTTTTTAATTTCTTCTAACTTTTTTGTTGTTTGATTTGGTTCTTGTAACTCATTGTGCAGGTTGATATCTGGTAACTTAAACAACTAATTTGAAGATAACATCATGCAATACAGAACCATTTTTAAATTCTTATTATTCCTATTTAATGAAATTTTGTATCATTTCTAATGCTTTTTCTTTTTTTTTTTTTGGCAGAACCGGGATTGAACTCAGGCCCTTGTGCTTGCCAGGGAAGCACTTATTCCACTGAGCCATCTCCCCAGCCCCCTAATGCTTTTTCTTACTATTTTTCTATTCTCCAAAAAATAAAAATAAATAAATAAAATCTTGCATTTTAACCTTATTTAATATCTCATTTCCAACCAAATGTATATTAATGAATGAGGTTAATAGCTTACTAGCACAGAAAGTCAGACTTTGAGAAGCATAAGAAGGATGTCAGTACACAGTAGTAAAAACATAAACTTAAAAATAAATAAATTAATTAATTAAAATAAATAAATAACATAAAGTTAAAATAAAAAAGGTCAAATAAATAGATGCCATAAGACAAAAATCTAAAAGAATTTTGGATCAACTGTATGAACATCCAAAGGAAAAAGCTATACCTAATCTCAGGATAGCTCTGAGTGAAAAAATATACATACATATGTAAAGCTGGGCCCAGTGGCACACACCTGTAATCCCAGCAGCCTGAAGGGCTGAGACAAAACAATCGCAAATTTAAAGCCTCCCAAGATAACCCAGCAATTTGAGCCCATTTCAAAATAAAAAATAGTATACAGGCATGGTGGTGCAAGAATGAGGCATGTCTGTTTTATGAAGGTGATCAATTAAGTAGGCTACTTCACCTGTGTTTCCTTTCTCGTCTTCTCGAATGTGTAGCTCCTTCATGGAGGTCTCCAATTCTAGAAGATCTCTGAGGTCTTCCTTGTATACTTCTATATAGGATACTTTTATATTAAAGTCACTGCTATGATTTTCAGAGATTCTTTGAAATATTTCTTGGATTGCTCGAGGAATGATACCCTTTTGACCCTCCACAACTGAAGCTGAAAATTTAGAAAAAGAAAACATATCTGGAACTTGCAATATAAGAAAAAAAACGTAATTTGAAATTTGTACTTACTAAACTTCTCTTACATTTTTATTATTACTTCTCTGAAATTCACATGAAATAACCCTTACTCAGAATTCATGTACTAATAAAGCAAATATTCAGTAGCCACTATGTGTCAGGCACTATTTTAGGGCCCATCAGTTAACAAAAAAAAAGGGAAAAAGCCTCTGCCCCCATGGGAGCTTCAACTGCAGAGAAATGTATAAACAGCTACAAAGAGTAACTGACAAATGATAATGTAGTACATTAAAAAGTAGTATGTGTAGAACAAAAACAGAGCAAGGTGAAGGGACTGTGAGTGGACTCCGGTTACATGGGAGGTTCTTGCAACTAAGGAAGGTCATGGTTGGTACTGCTGAGAAGATGAAAAGCTGATATTTGAGAAAAGACTTAAAAGAGGCCCAGGGTCACTGAGAAGGCCTTAAGCAGGCGTGTGCCAAAAGCAAGGCCAGTGTGGACAGAACAGAGGGATCTAGGGCAGAGTGGCAGAAGATAAAGACAGACAGGTGACATGTGCCAGAAAACAGAGATCTTGAAAACTTTGAGACTTGGGAGTTTGGGGGCTTTTTGTCTTTTTGCAACAGGGTTTCACTATGTTATTCAGGCTGGCCTTGAACTCAGTGATCCTCCTGCCTCAGCTTCCTAAGAGCTGGAATACAGGCATGCACCACCATGCCCAGCATGTGAGTTTAATTTATTGATATGACAGCCACTGGATTAGGGAAGTAGCCTATGTTTACCTGAAATTAAAAAAAAAACCTCTACTTGCTATGTTGTTCAGGGTAGAAGGAGACCATGTAGGAGGCTAACATAGGACTTGGAAGTCAAGGAAGTTAGGGGGTGATCAAGACGGTTGCTCACATGCTTGCTTGGGCAGCACATATGCTGACAGTGGCTCACATCAGGTTTACAGATGGATTCTGAGTTTACATTGAAGAGGGGAGTTATCAAGATGCCCCAAGTAAGGACAGGTGGGTCTATTACACATCAAAAATACTGCCCTTCATTTTCAGAGAACTGGAGGGCCAGGGAGATGGCTCAGTGGAATAAGCATTTCCCTGGCAAGTGCAAGGACATGAGTTCAACCCCTGGTTCTGAAAAAAAAAAAAAAAGAAAAAAGAAAAAGAGGGGCTAGGAGATAGCTCGGTGGTCAAAGTGCCTGCCTGGCAAGTGCAAGGACCTGCGTTTAACCCCCAGTACCACAAATTGTCCAATGCCATTCCAGACCCCAATCGAGCATAGTGGTACACTCCTGTAATCCCAGAATTTGGGAAATTGAGACAGGAGGATCACTATTAGTCCAAGCTGTGTAGTGAGACCCTGTATCCAACGAATAAACAAATAAAATTAAATTTAAAATTTTTTAAAAAATAAAAAACTAGCTGAAAACAATACAAACAGACAGCACACAAAACACATCCAAGAGACACCAAATTCTATTGAAAGTATGGGCAGCAGAAGTGAAAGACAGAATCAGACCTAGAAGATAACCAGCTGATGTCAGTGACTCAGACACCTAAAGGCAACAACAGAACATGGAAAATAGATCCAACAGCTTACAAACACACAGAAGACTAATCTAAGATTAGAGTTAGTGAGAAATAGTGCAAATAGATAGTACAAACAGCATAAAAAACTTGCTTATAGAAATCACAGCAGAAAACTTTCCAAGCATGGAAAAAAAATTTAACATACAGATACGTGAGGAATATAGGCCCAAACAGTCAAGCTCAGAAAAGCACTTTTCTACAACATATCATGATCAACACCCCAGAAGTCTTACATAAAAATGTTTCTGTTTTATTTGTTGTTGTTGTTACTGGGAATCAAACTCAGGACCTTACATTTGCCAGGCAGGTACTGTGTTGCTGAGCTATATTCTAAGGTCTCTCCCCCATCCCCCCGCTGTGTGTGTGTGTGTGCGTGTGTGTGTGTGTGTTGTCTTTTTTTTTTCTGTGTATATTTTGTCTTTTTTGTCTGTTTTTCAGTTGAGGTTT
>PVKA01030925.1:0-26809 GCA_004027165.1 Ctenomys sociabilis
TCTACTTCCCCCCCCCCCATCTTTCTGAGACAAGGTTTCACTGTAGTTCTGGCTGACTTTCAGCTCACTTTGTAGCCCAGCCTATTCTACAACTTGAAATGATCCTCCTGCCTCAGCCTCCCAAGTGCTGCGATTGCAGGTGTGTGCCACCATGCCTTTTCTAATAGTGTTTCTTTAAATGTCAGAGATCTTCTAATTAGTCTGACAAAATGCACCAACTTACATTAATCTATCCTCCAGTCTGAGAAGGTGGTAACATGGCCAGAATGGGCAAACTGAAGCAAGGCAGCCAGCCAGGGCACAGGCGCAGCTGGTTACAGGAACCTGACACTGTCAGAATGGACAGAGTGCAATGCAGACCAATGACGTGTGTTATGTGATGAAAATCAGATGATGGAGACCAGATACAAACCTTTTCCTGTTAGGCTTCTTTTAAAGGCAGTAGTACGTAAGGCCTGGGAGAGCTCTTGTGAGCGTAGGTAAGCAGTACCCCCAGTGCCATCCTCTCCCCTGGCAGCGGGCCAGCCATGAACCTTTCATCTCTTTTTGATTACAATTATACTAATTCTAGTGAATGTGTGGTGGTATCTTGAAGCCTTAATTTGAATTTCCCAAATGCCTAATGATATTGAACGTCTTCTTCTGTACTGATTTATAATTTTACATCTTGTTAAAATCTTAGTTGCTTTTTTTTTTTTTTTCGTAGTTGGGCTTTTTCCTTGATACTGAATTACCCAATTTCTTTATGTATTTTAGGTATAAATATTTTTTTTTTTTTTTTGCTTTACCAGGGATTGAATTCTGGACCCTGCATTTGCCAGGCAAGCTTATTCTACTGAGCTATCTTCCTGGCTGGGGCATAAATGTTTTACCATAACCTGTTTTATAAATAGTTCTCCCACTCAATGGTTTATCTTTCCACTTTAGTATTTATTTATGTATATTTTTGTTTAAATACATTTAATAATAGTTCCATATAATTTATGTTCAGCAAAATTCCTCAATTTTGAATATATAGTTCAGTAAATTTAAGCCAGTGTATATATATATAGTTTATCATCACTGCTATCATGGAAAGAACATTTTTTCACCCCAACCTTTGCAATAATGTTAGATAACACGTGAAATAATGTATCTCTGCCCTGTATTTGACTTTACAGTGAAAGAGCCCATACTTTCGCCATTAAGTGTGCTGGTGGCTATAGACACTATGTTTGCTTGGTAGTGGTGGTAGGGGATAATTTGCAGTAGTGGGGGTTGAACCCAAGGCTCGCATGCTGCATAAGTGCCCTATTCTAGACTTTTTAAATTTAATTTTGAGCTGTATTCCCATACCTTTTTTATTTAATTTGAGACAAGGGGTACTGAGGGAGAGAGGCCTTGAGGCTGGCCTTTACGTTGTGAATTTCCTGCCTCAGTCTTCAGAGTATGTGGGATTACAAGTGTGTGCCACCAAAGTCTGCTTAGTTGTGGGTTTTTCCTAGATACCCTTTATCAAGTTGGAGATGTTTTCTTCTTTTCCTGGCTTGATGGACTTTCTGTTTAAAAAATGTGTGAAAGAATATTAAATTTTATTGAATTTTTTTTAACTGTTGTGATGGTCATTAGATTATCTTCATTCTACTAGTATCTTGAATTTGATTGTTTAAATTTTGAGTGTTAAATTTTTATTCCTAATATAAACCCTTACTGATGGTAATATATTACCTTTTTGGATACATTGTTGGATTTGGTTTGTCCTTTTTGCATTACTGGGGATTACTTAGGGCCTTGTGATGCTAGGCAAGCAGGCTAAAACTAAGCAACTTTCTCAACCCTTTGTATTTTGAGACAAGATTTTGCTATGCTTCCTATGCTGGTCTTGAACTTGTAATCCCTGCTGCCTCAGCATTCCAAATAGTTACGATTATAAGTGTGTGCTACCACATTCCACTCACTTTGTTGAGTTTTAAGAATTTTTAAGTCTTAACCAGGCACAGTAGTGCATATCTACAGTCACAGAACTGACCGTTGCAAGTTCTGGGCTACTTGCTGAAAATAAGTCTAAGAATAAATAAATAAATAAACAAAAAGAGCTGGAAATATAGTTCTATGGTAGAGAATCCTTAATTTCAGTTCCTAGTGCTACCCATTTAAAAAAAGAAAAAGCTTGTGGTCATCAGGATTATTGTTATGTAGGTTTCTTTTGTACCCCTCTCTAGAATAATGTCTTTAGATTTGGGTTTCTGGTAATGCTCACTTCCTGAAATGCAGTCTTCTGGTTTTTTTTGTTAAATTTCATCATTCTGTTCTTTTGGGTGGTCCTGGAGACCTCACACATGCCAGGCAAATGCTCTGTCCGGTCTATCAGTCTAATTGGTACCAAAAGTTATCCTTGTGGGAAAGTTTTTAATGATAGATTCAAATTTTGAAAAGAAAATATTAGGTCAGGCACTCATTTGTTTCTGGAGAAGTTTGTATACATTCAGGATTTATATAAATCCAGAAATGCATCCATTTCCTCTAGATTATTGATAGTTTTCTTCTTAGTATAAGTTTGTGATACACAATTGTTGCACTCCTAGAGAATTGGTACCTATACGTACTTCATCTTGGCTGTGTCACTTCCCTTTCCCCCTCCTCCTCTTCTGCCCCTCTCTTTTCAGTCTTCTTCCCATCTCAGCAATCTGCTGATAGTTTCAAAGATCAAGTGTAGCTTGCACGGTCTTCTCTTATCAGTTGTTCAGTTAATTGATTTTTGCTCTTAGTATTTCCTTCTCTCTATTGACTTTGGATTTAATGTTTTTCTTTTTCATGTTTTAAAGAAAGAATAGTAATAAAAAAATAGAAATAAGACAGAATTTCACTAAAGAAAATAATTAATTTGACAGTATTTGTTGTTGTATAGTGTTGTGTTCATCGTAGAAGTACAGATTACCAGACATACGCATGCAAAATTGGAAGAAGAAAGAAAAAAAAGGAAAAAGTTACAAGAAATTATTAAGAACATTCTTTTTGTAGTTTCTTAATGTGGAAACTTAAAGCATTTATTTAAGGTTTTATTTTTCTTTCATTTTTTTTATTATACTTTTATTTTAAAGAGTAAAAACAAGAGCAAGGAAAACAAAAACAGAACAGGGTCACATAATACATACGCTACAGATTTTCAAAACAAGAATAGCTGAATGATAGTGATTGATACATTTTCTATTTTTATCGTCAAATCTGTTGCTCAGATTTTCAGATATAGTTGTGCAGGATGGGACATATGATTGACTATTATCACATGCTTTCAAGGAAACTTACATTTTTGTTCTTGTCTTTTTTTTTTTTTTTTTTTTTTTTTTTTTTTTTTTTTTTTTTTTTTTTTTTTTTTTTTTTTTTTTTTTTTTTTTTTTTCAGAACCAGGGATTGAACTCAGGCCCTTGCCAGGGAAGCACTTATTCGACTAAGCCATCTCCCCGATCCCCTCATTTTCTTTTATTACCTTTTTAAAAAAATACAGAGAGGATAGCAATAAGTAATATGACATTAGAAACAGTACACATTTAGAAGACCAAAATGACAGGTATTTCAAGCATGGTTTTAATATTACATATTGCTGTCCTCAGTGTAGTTGTTTAGTTCATAGGTATCAGCAGAGAGAGTTAGCCAAGGTGAGAATTCTACCCATTAACTGCTATTTAGACAACAACAAAAAATCTGTTGGGAATTCTTAGGACAGTTGCCTTAGCCATCTTGTATATATACATGTACTGTTTTGCCTCTACCTTATTTCCTATCCTATTTCCTTGTTTAATCCTTAAATTCTATTACTTTCCATTTAATTGTGTTATACCTTTCAGTTTTTTATTTCTTCTTTTGAGTTCTTACACTAGGGAGACAATATGATACTTGTATTTATGAGTCAAATTGTATCCACTTAACTACAAAGACTTCAAGTTTGTTTTTCTTTCTAGCTCAGTAATAACTCCATTGTATAAAAATGCCACATCTTTTTCATTCATTCCTCAGGTGTTGGGCATTTTAGTTGCTTCCAAGATTTGACTATTGCAAATTGTGCTACTATAAACATGGGCACATATATATGTGATATATTTAATATTGTTAACTTCCCTCTTGACACTGATTTTTATGATCTCTATATTAATATTTGAAATGTTTTATGATTTCACGTTATTTTCATTTGTTTTATCTGTTATTCTTTCCCCAAATATACTGATTTCTCTTATCATGTTTTCTTTGATAAATGGCTTATGTGTGTATTTAATTTCCAAATTGTTGGGGATTTCCACTTTCTACTTCAGAATTCTGTCTTGTTATTTTTATTTGTAGACCAGTTTACCTTGTTCACAGAACATATGTTGTGGCTTGGGTGTTTTGACCTGAAATGTTTTATGTGTTGAATGCACTGTGTGTGTACTTAGAAGAATGTATATTCTGTGTTGGATGGAGTGTTGTTTGGATGCCAGCTGGAGCAAGATGACACTGTAATGTTGTCTCTTTTATCAAATATTAGGAGAGCAAAGTTGAAATTATGGCTTTTATGTTTCATCTGGTAATCTCTGCCTTTTTGACTTAGAGTACTTAAAACCTTTTCTATAAATGCAGCTTAAATCAAATATTACTATTTCTTGTAATAAGCTCTGTGTTCTCTGTTCCTCATTTCAAATTACCTGTTCTTTGTTGCATTAACTTTTTTTGTAGTATTTTACTTTTATCCTTCTTCTTTGGATTAGCTCTACCTCTTTATTTTGTTGTGTGGTGGTAGCTTTGGGGTTTAGAATATGTCTTTTCAAATCACAGTTTTCAAATCATGTCTTCTTATCTCACTTGTATTTTAAGATCTTTTTTAGGAGCATAGATTTTTTTTTTTCTACTTTTGGTCTTTGATGCTGTTTTCATCAGACATTATACTTCAGCTTAGGTTATAAGTGTCTACTGTTTTTTTTTTTTTCTTCTGTAAGCAATGAAATTATCTTTCTAATAAAGTTAAATGAGAAAGTCATTATATCCAGTCCTTTTTGTTTCTTTGTATATTTATTAGTATAGATGCATACTACTATTATATTTTTCCTTCTACAGAAGAGATTTCTTTGACCTTTTCTTTTAGTGTGATACTAACTATAACTTTCCTCAACTTCTGGGGGAAATCTTATTTTTGTCTTAAGCCTTTTACTAAAAATATCCACTAAGTATGAAGATGATAAGTTATAAATAAACTTACACATACTTAAAGTATACAGTTTGATGGCTTTTAACTAATGAAGTCATCACTATAATAAAAATAATGATCAGATCTTTCATTTCTGCAAGTTTTTTCCTATATAGGTGGGCAGTATGTTTGAATTAAAAATAGCATCAGTATTGTCTCCAAATGAGTTAGTTTATTTACTCAGAAATATATCAAAAGTTTATTCTGTTGTCATAAAGTTCATTAGGGTGAAGGAAACAGTTATGATCCCTCCTAGGAGATGTATTAGAAGGTGAATAATCTCTTTGAGGAAGGAGCATTTAGTTTGAGGCTTGATGGTAGAGTATGGGGAAGAGAAGACAGGGAAAGGAACTGCCCCTGCAGAGAGCTGATTAAGAAAAAAAAGCAAAGAACATCTGACTGAGAATGAGACCTGAGCACCTGGCTGAGGCTGCATTGACGTTTCCAAGGCTGGACTGAAAACATGTCCACTTCTGTGAACAGTAGAACAGCTGCACTGCACCCAAGGGCTCTACCAGGCCATACCAGGCCACTGTGGAAGCAACTTGAGAGAGAATTTCTTGATGGAATGATTTACCCATTGTTAGCCTTAAAGCAGGGGAAACTATAGTAATTATGAAAACATGACATGCTTTAGATCAGTTGCCCTTTGAGTCCTGGTCCTGCCACTTACTGTGGGATGCCAGGCAAGTTTCATATTTCCAAGTCCTAGTTTTCTCACCTACATACATGAAAGAGCCCATAATAGGTGTTTGTCTTATAAAACTGTTTAGAAGGATGGTAAGTGCTTATAAATTATTTGATACTGCCAAGGGAAGACCAGTGCTAAAAAATAATGCTTAATGTAACAGTGATTATTAATTAATATGCATAATTTGGGCACAGTGATACCTGTATAGCTTTTAGGATTGTTACATTGTATGTTTCAAAGACTAAAAAATGCTGGTGTTTTATTGTTTTATTGTATTGGTAATTAAAGCATTTTATAAATAACAGACATAATAGATTTAAATATTTTAAACTTATTTCCTTGAGAATTCCTCTTTAAAACCATTTTTATTAACCTTTACTCCTATTAATATGATTTTAATGAAATTATTTAATATAAACTTTGAACTGTAGAATTAGATTGGGAAATTAAAATCATTTTTTCTGGAGAAGTGCGTGTATGCGTGAGAGAGAGAGAGACAAGGAAACAGAGAGACAGAGAGAGATTGAGGAAATGAATTTGGCCTTATGCATAAAACTCAGGTGCTTACCACTGACCTATGTCCACAACACATTAGTGGTCCACCCTTTCTGTTTTTTTAAATTTTGAGACAGGGTCTCACCAAGTTCTTCAGGCTCACTTGAATCGCAGATAAGTTGCTAAGTGAAGTACACTTAGTTACAGTCATTAAGTTGTAAGCTGACCAGTCTGAGCTTAGTCACATAACCCTCTTGCCCTCAGCTCCCCGAGGGTTGGAATCACAGGCTGCAGGTATGCACAGCCACTCCCAGTGTAGAGCAACTATTTCCCACCATAGTACAAAGTTGAGTAGAAGTGGTGAACACCTGATTATCTTCTTAATGCTCAAGGTAAAGGATTCTGTCATTACACGTGATGTTAACTATAGAATTTTTCATGCATGCCCTTTATCAGAGATTAAAGAACTTAATTTTTAAAGAAATTTTACCATTGAAGGATATTGACTGTACTTAACAGCATTTTCTGCCTCAGTTGTTATGGTCATATAATCTTTACTTCTTAGGTAGTCCCTTTAATATAATAACACTGATTTTTCAGACATTAAATCAATCTTTGATTCCTGAGATTACCCCTCCCTTTGCTGTGATATTTTACCATCCTTATATACTGTTAGGATTAATACAGTAAAGTTTTATTAAGACTTATATATCTCTGATTATTAAGAATAATGATCTGTGTTCATATTTTTCTGGGATAACCTTGTCTGGTTTTTAGCAAGGTAGTGTATAGCCTAATGCTTCTGTTGGCAGGTATTCCATCCATTTTTATTTTTTTGTTTTGCATAAAATTGTTAGGCATCATCTTTTTTTTTTTTTTTTTTTTTTTGTCTTTTTGAGACAGGGTCTCACTATGCAGTTCAGGCTGGCCTTAAGCTCACTTTGTAGCTCAGGCTGGTCTCGAACTCACAACAATCCTCCTGCCTCAGCCTCCCAAGTGCTGGGATTACAGGCATGCGCCACCATGCCCGGCTAGGCATCATCTTTTTTATTTTTTATTTTTCAATTTTTTGCTTTAAAAAAGAAACCCCCAGATTCCAAAGCAATATTATAGGATAGCAGTGGTTAATACATTGCATATTGTTATCTTTAAATTACTGAGAGTATAAGATATTGGCATTTATTTATTGTTCAAACAACATTAGTACAAACCTATCTTTTTAATGAAGTAAGAGAAATTAGTAGTGTAAGTATCTTTAACTTAAAGTTTTTTCCTTTTCCTTTTTTCTTTTCCCCCAAAGCAGCTTATTTCCTTTTGAAGTTTCTTCCCTTTCACAGTGTTTGGGCTCTTACTTAGTCTCCAGCTTCACACACCAGGGAGATAGTATGATGTTTATACTTTTGCATCTGGCTTATTTCTCTTAAAAGCATGGTCTCCAGTTGCATACATTTACCCATAGAAGACTCCATTGTATCCTTCCTTATGGTTAACTAGTACTGTGTTATGAAAAGACCACCTTTTTTAATCCATTCCTCAGTTGAGGACAATTTGGGTTGTTTCCAAGATCCAGCTATTGCAAACTACACTGCTATAAGCATAGGTGCACATATATATCTGGGCACCATGTTTGTAATTCTTCTGGGATGATATCCGAAAGGGGAATAACTGAGTCATTTTAGGAATCTCCATACTAATTTCCACAGTGGTTATGCCAGTGAACACTTTTACCAACAGTGGAAAAGGATTGCTTTTTCTCCACAGCCCCTCCAGTGCTTGCTATCAGCTAATTTCTTGACAGTAGCCATTCTCTGTGGAATGAGGTCGAGTCTCAGTATTGTTTTAATGTGTACCTCTTGAATGACTAGTGATGCTCACCATTTTTTCGCATATTTATTGGCTATTTTTGTTTCATTTGAGACATGTATTCATCTCAGATGTCTATTTTTGGATTGGGTCTTTAAATTGGGGAGGTTAATTTTTATTTATTTACGTTTTTTAGTTCTTTATGTATTCTTGATAGTATTCTTAGTCTAAGGAACAGCTGGCATTTTTCCCACACTGTGGATTGCCCACTGTCTGTGGTTTCACTTGCTATGTGAAAGGTTTTTAATAGGTGAGATCCCAGTTGTTGATTCTTTGTGATAGTCCTTGTGCTACTGGACTTTTATTAATAAAGTCTTTGTCTACAACAAAGTCCACTGATATAAAAGCATGATCAAACAGTGAAGGGGAGGGGAAAAAAAAAAACCCTACAGTAACAAGAAAAAACCTAAGAGACAGGTGTGTCTCTGCTGTCACTGGTAGGCAGTATATGGAGACAGATTCCCAATCCATGTTGATTTATCCTACCAAGCTTTTTGGTGCCATATTGGATAGTCTCTGCAAGCCTATACCTTTTGGTGGCTTGCGGTTGTCAGTGCACTTTCCTTGAGCCTGAGTCCAGCTGGGAGCCACTAGATGGGGTTGGCAGTGGCTCTGAGTTCTGAGTGCAGTGGGCCCTTCTCCAGAATGGTTCCTGGCCAGTCTTTCTCTCATGCTGGATGGCTGAGACCTTAGCACTCACCAGCAGCTAGTGCAGTCCTTTCTGTCTGCTGCTCCCTTCTACTGTGTGTGGGATCGCTTCTGCGGAAGCGCCTGGGATTGCCAGAATTTGCCATGTGTGTACAGGCTTGTACAGCTCCTCACGTGATGAGTCCTGCCTCAAGGAGAAGGTACGGTTGGGTACCTTGTCCTTCTTCATTGAAGTATTTCTCTACATTCTCTCTACAGGTTTAGTTCCTTCCTGGTTCCTGATGACTCACTTCCCACCTTCTCACTTCCTCACATTCCTGTGTTTCAGTGTCTGGATGGCAACACTCGGAGAGACTCTTTCTCTGCTGCTAACCACTATACCATCTTGCCTCTCCACCATCTTGCCTTCTTCATCTTCAAAGGCATAGTAGAAGTGACCAGTGTTTTTTTTCATTTATGATTGTTGTTGATTTAAAACTCCTGTTTAACTTTCTGAATTTTATGCTCACATTTTATATTGCATTATTTCACATATATCTTAAATTTTTTTTCACCAAAACACTTTCATTTTTTCCCTTTAAACTTTGTGTGTTGTTGCATTTTAGTTTTGCATGTTGAAAGTGCCACAAACTTTTTATTATAAACAATAATCTTTTGACAAGATTTAAGTAAAATCAATTTCTATTCCCCTACAAAATTACCCTTTCCAGGCTTCTTTCCATGGTGTAGATCTTGTTCTCCATCTGGACCATTTTCCTTCAGCCTACAACAAAAATGTGTACAATTTTAACTGTTGGTTCTGTTTCAATACTATAAAGATGTCAGTCCACTTCCTTCTGGCTTATATAGATTCTCACAAGTCTGTTGTTCCTTGTGCTTTGTTTTCTCTTCCCTTTGATTACATTTAACTATTTTTTTGTCACCTTTTAACTTTAATTGCTTCTGATTTACTTTATTTATTTATTTTTTCTGTTTTCTTTTCTCATGTCCTTCTCTAAGAATCTACATAAATGGGTATGTTAGGGTGCCTGTTTTTGTCAGTCTTTTCTCACATCTATCTTTTAAGGTTTTTTGTTGTTGTTTCAGTTTGTTTTTTATGATGGTAAGTATATAATCCAGGGCCTTCTGCATGCTAGGAGAGTGTTCTGCCCCTGAGCTGCATCTCCAACCCTTCCATTGTCATGTGCTTTTGATTCTAGGGGTTGAATCACAGGCACATCCCTGAGCTGCATCCCCAGTCTTTTTTAGTTTTATTTGAAGTTCAGTAGTGCTTTCTGCTCAGCTGTCTATCATGCTGTCAATTTCATCTAGTACATTTTCATCACAGACATTTTTCATTCCTTGAAGTTTGATTTAGGATTTTTTTGTGTCTTCCATTTGTTTCCTTGTTATATTCTTTCATCTGTTGAACTTTCAGATGATATTATATATGGGTATCTTACTATGATACAGTAATTTTAATCATCCTGTGTTATTTTGTGACAGCTATTCATTGATTATTCTCTGAATTATGTTTATTTTTTTATTTCTTTTAAGTCTGGTGAGTTTTGTTATTGGATGCTATATATTAAATTTAGATTGTTGGATACTGGAATTTTTAGAATTAAAAAATTGCTTTGAGACCTTTTTTATTCTTATGTAATTTTTTCAAAATACTTGTTGCTATAACTCTAGCTGTTTGTTTTCAGGCAATATTGTATGTAATTTAGCATATCCTTAAACTCCCTGTGTAGCCCAACTGGCCTCAAACCTGCCTCCCCAGTGGTGGGACTGTATAGCCCGGGCCATGTTGTGCTGTTTTGTCGTATTTTGGGGACAAGTTCTCACTAGGTTGCAGTCCTTCTTCAGCCTCCCAAAGAGCTGGTATTGCCAGTCTGTTAGTACCACCCTGGACTCAAAGTTTGCTCCCAAGCATAGTTACACTGATCTTGAGTAGCCTTTGGCACTAAAACTGTTGTACAGCTTGAGGCAGCATCAGTCACGTTCTTTGAGAATCCATATTTCTTAATTCATCTTGCCTAGTGAGGACAGTTAACTTTATTTGCCTGTTTTTTTTTCAGAACTGGGGATTGAACTCGGGCCCTTGCTCTTGCCAGTTAAGCGCTTATTCCACTAAGCCATCTCCTCGGCCCCTATTTGCCTCTTTATATTGTTAGTGATTGTTATTTCTGATTTTTTTTTTTTTTTTTGGCCTTATTTTCCTTGCATACACTTGCTGTTTGTTTTCAGGCAATATTGTATGTAATTTAGCATATCCTTAAACTCCCTGTGTAGCCCAACTGGCCTCAAACGTGCCTCCCCAGTGGTGGGACTGTATAGCCCGGGCCGTGTTGTGCTGTTTTGTCGTATTAAGGTAAAGACTCCAAGGTAGTCCATTGAAGATTCTTGGAACTCTGCCTTTGGATCTCTGTGTTATGTGTATATCTGCCTTGCGGCTTATAGCTATATACTTAGATCTCCTCAGTTTCTAAGCTCTGTGTTCTTAACTCAGATCTGAAGGAACTCTTTGTTGATTTGCCTGCATGTGCTGCCCCCTGTGTTCTTTCAACCTGCAAATTGAACAATCATAGCTATGCCACTTTATTTTTCCAGTTTCTCTGAGTCCTAGTACTTTATGTTGAAAATTCTTGGTTTTTTTTTTTTGTTGTTGTTGTTTTTTAAATATGGTTTTCTAGTTGTTGGAGGAAGGAGTGTAAATGTGGTTTCTTGTTATTCAGTCTTGACCCAAGTAGATGTCTCTTACCTTCATGTTTTGCAGATGTCTCCAGTGGTTATAGAACCTTATCATGCTTTTTGTTCTTTTTTTTCTTACATTTATTTTGTTTTATTGAAGAACAAATAGCAATGAGACAGTTTCAAATCAAATTATTAGGACAGATTCAACAATTAATACATTACACATTGTTTTCATAGTGGCCTACAAACACTATTAGAACAGATGCCGCTATTGAATGAATTAAGAGAATGTAGCTATGTACCTATCTTTTTTTTCAAAGCTGAATTATAGTACAGTTTAAATAATTAATACTTTTTACATTGCTATCTGCCTAGTGGTTCTCCATAGTACAAAGAGCAGACAGGATATTGTGTCCAAACACTGTTAGTGCAAATCTTGCTTCTCATAGAATTACGCAGAAGTACTGGATATTTATCTTATCACTGTATCATTTATACAAACACAGAATGGTTCTTCCTTTGTATCCCCCCTTTTTTGTTTAGTCCTGTCAAAGATGGGTATTCTATTGTCATTCAATTATAATGGGTGCTTGAATTTAGCAAACCAATCCAACACAGTCAGCAGTCCACAATAATAGTGGGTTATCTGAAGAAATTGGTGACTAGAGCCATTTACAGCTCAGCTTACTATTATGGTCTTATTTTATATACCTTGTTTTTATACTTTTCTGCTGGATGGTTAAGACTGAGATAAAGCAAGACCTATATAACAAGAAATGTAACATTTGTATCTGATGAGGTCAGTCAAGTACCCTCAGGGTTTATCCTGTAACCCTGTACCTCACTCTGTAGATCCTTTGTCAGTGTTAGCCATGTGGATGGGTCATAGCCATTGCTTGACCAGTTTGCTCTCTGTGAAAGCTTGAGAGAAAATTTTCTCTTTATGTGACTCTCCTTAGGCACATTATAGATTATTGATCACATTCCTCTGTGGCTCCATAATCTCCATAATCTCCTTGATCAGGAATTTTGGGGCACACTTGAGTTCCATGATGTTACAGTACAGGTGCTCCTATGTCCTGAGTCCTCATTGACCTTGAAAGGCTAGGGCCAAAATGTTGGCTGGCCTTGCAGCTCTTCTATCTCTCCAATTTTGATTTGCAAACTTAGGTTGTTAACCATCCAGAAGAGAAGCTGATTATTACTCTGCAACATATGCAGTTCAGTTTACACTAACTATCTGACTAAAATCTTTTTAGTTGTTGTTATATCTTTGTATTTGTATTTCGTTTTTTGTTTTTTTTTTATTTCTTATAGTAGGGAGATTATGCAATATTTGCACGTGTGTGTCTGGTTTATTTCACTTATGAGTATATGTTCAAGTGGCATCAACTTTAATATAAATGCTTCAAGTTTATCATTCTTTATAGCTCAGTAATACTCCATTGTATAAAAATACCACATCTTTTTTAACCATTTTTCATGTGATGGACATCTTGGTTGTTTTCAAGATTTTGCTATCACAGATTGTGCTGCTATAAACATAGGTACACATATATCCCTATGATATGATGTTTTCAATTCCTCTGGGAAAATTCAAAGTAGCAATTGATAATCTTCTGAACTTCCCCTGGGTCTGTGGTGATTTTACCTTTTTCATTACTTATTGCTTGTATTTGAATTTTTTCTTTCCTCTTCTTGATGCGCTAGGGGCTTATCGATTTTGTTTAGTCTTTCAAAGAACCAGCTTTTTGATTCGTTGATTCTTTGAACTGTTTTTTTCATCTCAATTGAATTAATTTCTGCTCTAATCTTTATGATTTCTTTCTGTCTTTGGGCTCTGGGTTTGGTTTGCCCTTCCTTTTCTAGATGTCAGAGGTATAACATTAGGGTGTTTGTTACCGTTCCATTTTCCTAATGTGTCAGTTCACTGCCATGATTTTCCCTCTGCTTTCATCACATCCCATAAATTCTGATAAGTTGTGGTTGAATTTTCATTGAATTGTAGATATTGTTGAATTTCTTGTTTAATTTCATCTGTGACCCATTGATTGCTGAGTAGGGTGTTGTTTAATTTCGATGTATTTAATGGGTTTTTCTGGTTTCTTTTGTGGTTTATTTCCAGTTTCATTGCACTGTGGTCAGATAATATGCATGGGATAATTTCTGTTTTCTTGCATATACTTAACCATGACCTGTGGACTAGTCTGTGGTTAGTTTTAGGAAATGACCTGTGTGCAGCTGAAAAAAATGTGTATTCAGCTATGATTGGGTGGAACACTGTGTATGTCTACCAGGTCCATTTGTTCCAAGCTCTGGTTCAGTTCTGCTACTTCCTTGCCAATTTTTTGTCTGGTTGACCTATCTTTTTGAGATAAAGGGGTGTTAAGGTCTCCTGTTAAGATTGTGGTCTTGGATATTAGATTGTTCATGTCCATTAAGTTTTGTGTTACATAGTTGGGTGCTCCTGTGTTTGGTGCATGGATATTTATGTAATGTGTTACCTCTTCCTCTTGAATTTTTACCCTAACCAGCATATAGTGGCCTTCTTTATTTCATTTGATCATTCTTGGTTTGAAGTTGAGAGCGTCTGGGAACAGGATTACTACCCCTGTTTTCTTCTGAGGTTCTGGGGTGTGTAGTATTGTTTTCCTTCCTTTGACTTTCAGCCTATGAGTGTCTTTATGAATTATGTGTTCCTTGTATACAGGGCATTGTTGGATTTTTGTTTCTTAATCCACTGTGCCAGTCTATTTCCTTTAATTGGTGAATTGAGTCCATTTACATTAATGGTTGTAATTGAGATGTATTGACTTATGATTGACATGTTATTTACCTGCTGTCATTTACTTCTTTTTGTGCTGTGTTTAATTGTTTTCCTCATTTAGTGAGTTCCTTCTGTTCTCATTCGTAGAGTTCTGGTCATTGTGGTCCTTCTATAAAACATCTTTCAGTCACCTGTGAGGGATGGCTTTGTCATCATGAAATTCTTCAGTTATTCTTTGTCATGGGAGTATTTCACTTCTCCATCAAACTTGAGAGTTTTGCAGGGTTTAGTAGTCTGGGCTGGAACTTGTTTTCTTATAGGACTTGAAGAACTCTGCTCCATGCTCTCCTTGCCTTCATGGTTTGTCAAGGAGAAGTCAGCTGTAATTGTGATGGGTTTTCTTTTAATGTGATCTGCTTCTTTTCTCTATTAGCTTTCAGTATATTATTATTGTGTTGGATTTCTGGGATCATGAGATCCCATATTATATGTCTCGGTGTGTTTTTAGTTGGGTTGAAGTTATTTGGCATTCTGTATGCTTTGGTTACCTGAATGTTGGATTGTTTCCTCATATTTGGGAAGTTTTTTGCTATTACTTCTGACCATATTCTTTTTATATCATTTGTATTGACTTCTTCTTTCTCAGTGATGCCTATTAGTCTCACATAGTTCATCTTGGCTTGCAGGTGATAGATTATTTTTCCTGCATCCTTGGTTTTAAGAGATCCCTTTTCACCTTTTCACTAGCTGCTCCAGCATCTTCAGTATCTGAAACTCTGTCTTTGCTTTCAATCAAACTGTTTTGTAGACTCGTGATTGTGATTTTAAGTTCTTCTATATCTCTTCAACTCTGCTTCATGCAATCTATTTTTTTCCGGTATTGCTCATTCAAGGAATCTGTCGTATTTCTTCTCCCCTCTATTTTTTTTACCCATGTCTTCTTTAGAGGTAGCTATTAATTCTATTACTGCAGAGATTTTTCCAAGTTGGGTTTCCTCCATATATTTCCATAATTCTCTACTTCAGATGCTATGATTTCAAAGATTTCTTTTTTTATTTCAGATATTATTTTTGCTTTGAGTTCCTCTTTACCTTTCTGCTGTTGTTTCTTTGCTTGCGATGCTGTTAATTCATATGTTTCAGGTGGAATAGTGTTGTCTGCACTTGTTCTGGGTGGGCATTGGGTTTTCCCCATAAGTTTCTGGATTTGATTCATTCCTTCAGATGCTATGTATTCAACAATTTCCTTTTTTATTTTTTTATTTCAAGTGTTAATTCTGGTCTGAATTCCTCTATATCTTTCTGCTGTTGTTTCTTTACTTCCGCCTCTGTTAATTCATTCATTTCAGCTGAGCCTAGTGTCCTCTGTACTTCTTGGTGGACTCAAGACCTGGCATTGCATTTTGCTCCTTGTCTTTGTTATTTTGTATTGCACTGACCTGTGACCTTTGGTGTAGAGCTTTGGTGCAGTTACAGCCTTAGTGCATAATGAGATTCAGGTGCCAGTCTATTAAGTTTGAGATTATCCAGTTATGCCTGGCCTGGATTTAGCTGTTGTGTTCATTGCCCTTTTGCTGCAGCTCTTCTGGCACAACTGTGAGTCTGTGGTTCCCCTCTCTTGTGTCCCCGGCCCAGGGAGCACTGGGGAGCGCAAAATCTCTCCCACACACTCACAAGGCTGTGCTGGGTTTGATTAGGGACCAGAAGAGTCACAAAATTTCTCACTCGCTCAGCGGGCTTGATGGCAGGGGCTTTGGGGAGATGCAGGGCTGGATGGGTTGGGCTGCTCTTTTTGTGCTTTGTACATAGAGTTCCATTGTTCCTTTTCTTATATAGTGTCTGAGGAAAAGTCTGTGGAATTATCCAGTTTGTTATTTTGATATTTGTTCAGAACATTTAAAATTTTATTTTTAAATTTTTTATTTCAATGTGCTCTGACTTAATATTTTGAGTGTTCATGTATGAGTTTTCATCTCAAAGTTTATTGAGACACTTAACTGTGCACTTACCATTTTTATTGAGTTCTGGAAAATTTCCAGTATTATTTTGCAAGTACTTTTTACTTCCTTACAGTGACTATTCTTTGCATTTATGTTAGGCTTCTTGATAATGTATGATAGGTCGCTGAGCCATTTTTCTTTTCTTTCCAGTTTTAATTTTTCAGTTTTCTCTAAAATTATGTTTACCTTGATCTTTACTCTCAATGTCCAGTGTGTTAATTCCATGTAGTAATATTTTTCAGATTTTATCTCTAAATTCTCATTTTTTCTATTTTTATCTTAGTTTTATATATTCATGTCAGTGCCCATTAATTCCATCATCTGTCATTTGCAGATATATTTTTGATTTTTTTCTTGATATGTCTAGTAGTTATTAATTCTATATAATTTTCAAAAACTTGTTTTCTCTACTATATTGAGGTATGAGCAAATGAAGTTATTAATTAAGCTAAAGAAAGTGATGATTTGATACATGTATGTATTTTGAAATGTGTTGTAGTTAGGGTTTTCAGGAAAAAGATACATGACATAATGTATAACATTATTTTATAACATGCACCCAGAGAGTCAAATGCAAAGGAGTATGGAAGATCTGTGCACACACTGGACACAAAGAGTCCAAATGAGAGTCTGGATCCCACAGCAACGCCCTGCGTGTGTTCAGCTGAAGTTCTAGGGCCCATGACAATTTTTGCCATGAATCCAGCTGGAGGCCTAAAGCCCACAACAGTGTTTCATGAAAGCCTGCATGAAGGATTTGTGCTGGGAATGCCCAGAGGTCAGTGCTGGAAGCTAGAAAACCTGTGCCACGGGGATGAGCAATGTGCACTGGAGCTCAGGGTGATGCGGAGAGCTCCCCTGCAGAAAACTGTAGCCATCCTCAGTGACAGTGAGATTCGGCGCTCCCTCAGTGATAAGAACTGCAGTTCTCATCAGGAAAGCTGGCACAACAAACTTCTCCAGGAAAGTCAATAGCCTGTACCCTCTTTTGTCATCTCACAGATGTGTGTATATAGAATTCTTAAGGTCTACTTTTAGCAAATTTCAAATATGCATAACATGTAGAGTAGTGTTGTTAAGTATACTCATGTTGTACCTAAAGTCCCTAAAATGTATAACTGGAAGTTTGTACCTTTGGATGAGCATTTCCCCCTTTTAGCACCATTCCCCGTTGCTGGCAGCCACTGTATGAGTACCTGCTTCTGTGAATGACTATTTCAGATTCTACGTAACATCATTTCTCTTTCTCTAACTCATCCCACTTAGCACAGTGTCATCACCATTCATACATGTTGTCACAAATAGTATGAGTTTTTTCTTTTTTATAGCTGAGTAGTACTGTACTGTGCATGTTGTGTACACTGTATTTTCTTTATCCTTTTATCTGCCACTTATGTTTAAATTATTCTACGTCTTAGAATAGATGTATCTGCACTCCCACCTTTGTTTCAATGAATCATGCTACAGTGAGTATAGGAGTACAAATATCTTTTTGAGATACTGATTTTATTTCCTCTAGATACATATTTAGAAGTGGGCTTGTTGGATCATAGGATGTTTTATTTTTAACTTTTTAGTGAATCTCTGTACTATTTGCCTGTTTATATTCCTGCTGATAGTGCACAAGGGTCTCCTTTTTTGTACCTTGCTGGTACTTATTGTTTGTTTTCTTGATTATAGCTATCAGGAGTGTAAAATAGATCATTGTGGTTTTGATTTTTATTTACTTTGTGATTGGTAATCTTGAGTACTTTTTGTAAATATTGGTCATATTTATATCTTTTTTGGGAAAATATACTTTCAGAACCTCTTCCCATTTTGTAACCTAAAGGTTGTTTGGGTTTTAACTGTTGAGCTGTGAGAATTACATATATATTTTGGTATTAATTGCTTACCAGATAGTACAATTTCAATTTTTTTTTTTCTTTTCATGGTTTGTCTTTCATTGTTTGTGCATGTGTTTATTTGGGGACTCACCATTCTGTCCCATTGGCTAGGTAATTTGAATTTTACATTGGCTTTATGTTTTTTGGGTTTTTTTTTTTGTCTTTTTGAGACAGGGTCTCACTATGTAGTTCAGGCTGGCCATAAGCTCACTTTGTAGCTCAGGCTGGTCTCGAACTCACAACAATCCTCCTGCCTCAGCCCCCAGAGTGGTGGGGTTACAGGCCTGTGCCACCACACCTGGCTGTTTTATTTTCTTGCTTCAAAGACAGTTGGGCTTTGTTTTACTTTTCTACTTATAAATGTGTTGATATTTTCTAGTCTTGTTAGCTTTGCCATGGGGAGTTTACTTTTGCTGTCTTTTGAGAGCTCTACTAAATACCTAAGTGTTGAAGAATGGTTTGTTCTCAGTGCTTAGAAGTTAAATGTCTCTCAGTTCTGTGCAAGCTCAGGGAATTAACAGACACAGCGCTCCCCTGTCCTTTTCTTCTTTCCCCAGTAGGTCAACACTGTCATGCGTTACTCAGTCCTCAGTAGCAGTCTGGTCTGTCCTACAAATACTGTCTACTTCACTGTCCTCAAAATCTGCTATTTTCCTCTTTAGTGAAACCTCTTGAGTTCTTCTTAGGATTTTCATTCCTAAATAATGTATCAGAAATTTCTCCTGTGCAGAACAGGTATACTTTTCTCCTGTGCAGAAAAAGGGATCCTTTTCTTCTATGTAGAAAAAGGGTACCTACTTGTGTATCTTAGAATCCATAGTTCTAGAACTATTCAACAGATCAAAATAGAACTTGGTGTTTTTCTACTCACTTCCTGTCCTTCCCACTGTATTCTTGATAGTGGCATCTACTCAGCTAGCAGTAGGGAAAACTCTCCATGATAGGTCTCAGACTTGGCCCAGTTGGTATAGGCCAGTTCCCTGTGGAATATCGAATCTTCTGGACTGTATGTTGCTTCACCCTCAGGGATATCACTCCAAAATTATCATCCAGCTCAAATGTAACTTTTGATATTCCTAAGCAAGTTTATTCTTTAAAGCTATCACCTATTCTTGGTCAGTGTCATAGTTTTAGTTGAATATATATCTCTTCAGCAGGTTGTGTTGTCTTTGTGAAAATGATTCTTTTTTCTCTCATGTCCATAGTGTTTCACAACTAGTACTAAGTATGTGGAAATAACTTTCTGTGTTGGATGCTGTCTGACTCTGGTCCTAGAACCTGTTATTCTTCCATTGCTGTTACAGTTATCTTTTTAATATTAGGTTTGGTTTTTATTTTTTTTGGTGGTACTGGGGATCAAACTCAGGGCACTTCCTCCACTGAGATATCTCTCCAGCTCCTCTTTTCTTTTTTTCCCAAAAAACAACAATACAGTTTTTGTTTCTCTTAAAACTGCTTATTCGAACAATAAAATTCAAGGTCATATCATGATGGTCAAAGTCCTAAATAACCTGGCCTAAGCCCGCTTTTTCAGTTACATCCTGTCATTGCCCTGTATTTTCCCTACCATTTTTTATGTTTAGAAATATTGCAAAAGTTGTATTATTTATTATGCTTACATTTATGTTGGGCTATGCTAGAGATAAAAAGTGGATAAATGTTGAGTAGTAATGTTTTGTAGTTTTACTTATATTGTTTTCCATTTGTGAAAAAGCCATCCTCCCAAACTTAAGTGAACTATGTTTTATCTGTGATGCCCTACCAAATCATTCCAGTATTTTCTTATCTTACCTATATTGTTATTTCTTTCATTGGTTTAGAAGTCTTAATGGTTCAGAATATGTTTTTTCAACCTATTTAATAAGTAACTGCTCTTCCTCAGAGTGTGTATCTTAAATTTAGAGACAAATGTGCACTCAGAGAGCATTGCCACAATGAGGGCTATAAAAATAAGAGGTTTTGTCTCAGTCATCATTGTGTCTCTCTCTTTGCCTTCCCAGTGTCCAGTTGAGTGACTTTAAAGCAATTGATGCTCACTAAAAGAATACAGAATTGGAGAGCTGGTTTAAAGCCAAGGTAGAAACTGAGAAGGATGATCCAGACAGGAGGAAAATCATGAGAGCTGCATTAGGCAAAGCCAAAGGAGAGAAGAGTAGTTGGTATCTGCAATATCAGGACGGCGAGAAGTGGTGTAGACTGTGACTAGGTTGTTGACATTGCCAACTAAGAGGTGGCTCGATAGCTTAGCGAGAATAAATCCCATGGAGCAGCAAGGGTAGACATCAGATGGCAGTGGGTTGAGAAATAAATAGAAATCTTCCCCTTAAATATAAATTTTTAGCAGATATTTTTATAAAAATTGGCTGGCAGACAAGTTGAAGATATATGATCTAAATAAAGATCTAGAATCCTGAATATATTACATTAATTTAGGAAGGATCTATATTTTTTGTAAAGTGGAGGAGCAGTAGTAGACTTGACCTACTTTTCAGAACATCTAGAAATCTGATCACTGTCTCTGTCCATTTGGAAATTTAATGTAATTCTACGTAGACATTATAGCTCTATTCATCTAGGTTACTAATATTTTATATGAAGCATAATGAAAATTATTTAAATTTAGAAATTTTTAGGAATTGTTTTGATGATTGAAGGTTGTTTCTGTTTCTGCTCCTTATGCTTGTGTAGATAGTAATGGATGAATAGTACATATATGCCTATGTAAAATGAGTAAATTTTTAAAAGTATTCCTAAGTAATTACACAAATCAGTTTGACTTTTAGCATACTATATTTGAGCATGTTAGATACAGTTAATATTTCTATAGTGAGATTATTTTTATAATATGTAGTATGTCATAATTTTAATAACTTATTTGTTTCTTGGTATTACATAGCATGATCATCACTCTCAATGATCAATATTTCACCTAGATTTGGTGAAATATGACAGTAGAGTAGGGAGCATTAAAGTTTAGAGAGTGGGCCAAATATTTAAGTTTATATCTTATAATATCTGTCTCTTGCTCTCTCCCTCATTCTAGTTCTCGGGAGCAAAATGAATCTGTAGGGAATCTTTCTGTGTTATAGAACTTGAAATTATGATTTGTTATATACAGAACACATCTCAGTAGTGTTGTTAGAAGCATTATGAGTCCGTGATTGGTATGAAGATACTGTGGTCACTAGTTTGTTTTCCTTTAATCACGTGTGTATTGAGTACCTTCCTTGTAAATAATCTTTCATTATTCTTGCTAGATTTCTTTATAGTGACATGATTCAACAAAGACTGTTCCTCAGTTCAGAGTGCTTCCCTTTCTTCGGGCATGGTGTTGAATGGAGAAAGAGATGATATTTTGCAGTTTTTAAAGTAGAGAGCTAGAACTGGGTGTTTGCTCAGAGCATTTAGGAAGTATTTGTGGCCTATTGGATGGAACAATGGTTAACTGTAACTGACTTAATAGTTTTAAGTGACCATCTGATAAAAGGTTGACATTATATTTAAATATTACTGAAAAGAAAATGATACAGATTGAGAAGTGTAACAGGAATAATAGTGGCTTCAGCCTATTTTGAATGTTATTAAAGTAGGTTAAAAGCTTTGAGTCTGGGCTTGGGGAAGATAACTCAGTGGTCTAAGCACCTGCCTGGCAAGTGGAAGGACCTGGATTTGATCCCCAGTACTGCATGCTGTACTAGCCCCCATGTGCACTGAGCCGGCCACTGAAACCAAGCGTGGTGCCACACACCAGTTACCCCAGTACTGAGGAGGCTGAGACAGGAGGATCACTACAAATCTGAGCTGTGTAGTGAGACCCTGTACCAAGTAAATAAAGATTAAAAGAATAAATAAAACTTTGAACCTTAAAGTTTCTCACTATTGGAATGTTGGCTGAAACTTTGAATTTATTTCTAGAAATAGAATGAATCAACAGTTGTAGACTAACAAGTTCATGTAAATTAGTTTTAGCAAATCAGCCATCCTTTCTTGGAAATTAGATGTGGATTAAATAAAAATACTACATATATGCTTGTGCTCCTTTGTTTTTAATACTGTCTCCATATCAATGCCTTATAAGATGGAAGCAGTGGCACAGTGAGGGGAAGATGCAGTCTAATGAAGCATACTTTTTCCTCTGGTAACTGAAGGTTAAATGGGTAGCAAGCAGAATGCCTTAAACAAGATTGGTATATTGATTAAAACGCTGATTTAACAGCTCGCAGTTTCCCCTTAGAAACCTTGAAAAGATAAGCCAGCTGCTGTCTAAGAGTGCTCGATGTCCACCGAGAGTACACTATCTATCATCACAATATGGTGATGAGAGGTGTTTTATGTTTGTGTTAATTTTCCCCACTAAATCAGTAATTATTACAATCCTGTCCCTGCTGTTTACCCTGCAGCTGTTTTTCCATTTGTCGAGAGAGCGGGTGTTCTCTGAGGACCGCACACGTTTCTACGGAGCAGAAATTGTCTCAGCCTTGGACTATCTACATTCTGGAAAGATTGTGTACCGTGATCTCAAGGTAAAAAAAAAGTAATCAAAATTTGTTTTTGCAGAGACTATAGGGACAAACAAAGTAATTACAAAGTTACACAGTTTTGAGAAAAGCAGATTTAGTTTGGAAAAAAGGCAGTCTGCTTAGAAATGTAGTTCTCCACATTTGACAGGAGATTTCTTTCACTAGTGTGGATGGGATTCCTTTACGTCTGAGTTTTTGATGTTCAAAATAGTTTCTGCCTGATTATTATGGTCACCTATTACCTAGAATAGTACAGAAGTTTTATTTTTCTATGACTGTTAACAATTGGCGAAATGTTAAATATTGGAGTAAAAATCAGATATTTATTCAAGTAACACTTTATAAAGTTTCATTATTTTCTCACATACTTATGTTTGTGAATAATCACTGAGCATGTTTATGAAGGAACTTTTGTAATAGGACCATTAAAAGGAAAACTCTTTTGCTAAGTTAAATGGCTTAAGCATTTTAATATATATGGCTTTTTGTTGATTTGCTTAGGCTTTCATATATAGCCACACAATATTTTATTGCTAGTAAAGTTTCAGCTGCTCTCAATTCTTTTATGTTGAGACCCTTAGAATAGCTCAGGATAGGCAAACATTCTGTGAAGGCCAGATGTTAAATAGTTGAGATTTTTCTGCTCATGAAGTCTCTGTTGAAACAATTGAGCTTTGCCATTGAATAGGAAATCTGCTTCAGTCCTTAGACAGAGGAATATGTTTTACAGTGTATTTTACAGTGCACCTATTTGTAAAAATAGACAGTGACCTGGCTTTGGGCCATGTACCCACTATACTGATCCCTAGAGTTGGTTATATAAAGTAGTAACATTTATGCCATTGTTACAAATATGGTGCTTATGCAGGAAATTTTTACCTCAGCATGTTTTTTTTTTTTCGGAACTGGGGATTGAACTCAGGCCCTTGTGCTTGGCAGGAAAGTGCTTATTCCACTTAGCCATCTCCCCGTCTCCTACCTCAGCATTTTAAACAAATTCCTAAATGTTACAATGTCACTTTCTTAGAAAGTAAATCATATAATCTTTATCTGCACAATTGATTTGTTGATCAAGTACTGGTTTGAGATACAATTTGATTTGTAGAAGTAAGTTAACCTGAAAGTTTTCTGTAACTTTGTTTTGTGTAAAATGAGTTACATATCTAGAAAATTACCTCACTCCAATCTCACTTAAAAAAAACAAAAAAAACCTATTATTTTTATCTGATTATTTAAGCAGTTGTCTGTGTTCTTGCAAGATATTGCGATCTTGCTTCATTTTATAAGTGACTTTACTGAGTAGCTAGCTTATAAATATTATTTTATAGGCACTGTTATTTATGTAGTGAAACATAATATGTATAATTTGTTACTTATTGAATGTTTTTTAAAGTTTGGAAGTATATAGGAACAGATGAACTGAAAAATCAACTAGTATAGAGATGACTAAGTAAATACAAGTTGTCCATATGTTTGTATTCAGCTTGAATCTTTGTGACTAGAAATACAGCCGCATTTGGGATCTTTTTATCTGATGTTTGCATATTCCAATAATTCTGTAATATTTAATGAATATAGATAAATGTGTTTAAAGAAAGTAGTTATGTAACATGATAAATTATATTATTGGTGTTCCAAATTTGCACAGAAATATTGTTTTGTTCCTGGGTCTGCTCCCACAGTATGTTTTCTGATGCCTACCCTTGGGAGGAAGAATGGAAGAGGCCTTGATTTTAGGAAATAAAAATGGTTTTCAAGTAATGGCTAACATATCTAAAATATTTAAAACCAGATGACAGAATTATTAGTTAAAAAAACTAAAGGAAAGGATGATGGTTTGATTACTAGCATTGATTATAGAATAATTAGGATGGTCTTAATTGGTATTCTCTCTCTCTCTTGGAACTGGGGATTGAACTCAGGTCCTTGAGCTTTCCAGGGAAGCGCATATTCCACTGAGCCATCTCCCCAGCCCCTTAATTGATATTCTCTATTAACAATTTATAATCAACTGAATCAATGTACTGATATAATGAAGTTCATTAGGTATAAATTTTGTTGCCTCATCCTTTCCGATGATGGAGTTAGACAAAATTAAGGGGTTGCACAGAGTGCCTACATGAATTTAGGCACTACATGAATTATTCATTTATACATGAATAATCAATGTGTAATTTACAATATGTGGAGACCTCTAACTTTACTGGACAGTTAAGTGGTCTTTCTTCCCAGAGTTGTAAGTGGTCTTTCTTCCCAGAGTTGTAAGTGGTCTTTCTTCCCAGAGTTGTTTTCTAACATAGCCTTACCCTAAGGCCTGAGTCAGTGTGCCACACACATTCATGTGTATGTATGCCAGATAAGGCATGTAGTCTGTGTGGTGTGTACTAGGGAAGCTGTGTAGTGTAAGAAACCCGACGTTTAAATGGACACACATAGCTACTCATATCCATAGTACATGGAACTGTGTTCAACAGAGTGACATCATGTAGGTAGGATTAAATATTTAGAGCTGGTCTGTTTTATAGGTGATGTTCTTCAAGTCTAAAAGTCCATCTTTAAGAGTAGTGGACTACATTGGTGACATGGTCAGGATTATTGGAACCCATGTGTTAGCTTTCTATTTTAGTAACTAAATACCTGAGATGATGAACTTAGGAAGAGAAGAGGCTTGTTTTGGCCCATGATCTGGACCGTTCAGTGAGAGGTCAGGTGGATCCACTGCTTTGGGCTCATGGAGGGCACCTCCTGGTAACAGCGGCAGCATGTGTGTGGTAGAATACTGAACTCATCATCCAAGAAGCACTGGGCATAAGAGGTAGCATCTTGGGTTCAACTTTCTCCACACTGAGCTCCATCTCTTAGTTTCTACTACCTCTTGGTAGTGCTACCCTGAGAGACAAAAGCAATACACAGGGCCTTACGGTCCAGGAAAGGGTGGAGTACATCCAAGGTCCAATCTTAGCTCTTTGTGTAATATTCTTTTTCACTATAATATTCTGTCTTCTTAGAGTAGGTGGGTAAACACATTGGATTAACTGTAGATCTTTGTAAAGCTAAAATTTAAATTAAGCTAGTGAACATAAGCAAATATTTCAAATATATTTAATACCAGATATGCTTAAAACGGGATGATGAAAAATTGGTTTATGTACACAGTTTCACTGGTCTTAGATTTGTCAGTCCTTTTACTAAATGTTTATTTCAATACAGATTTATTTGAAATTTTAAGATAAGTGTACTTACCAAGTAAACTTGTACTCATTTGCCACTTGAGCTTTAAGCATTGGGAACAAACCTTTATTCCATGTGCACATTGACATAATGTATTTATTAATGCCTGTTTCCTCATAATTTAATGTTCATTAAATCAAATTATGTTCATAACATTTTATCTTTTTTTTGAAATTGAGTTACCCATGATTACCTTATGAAAAACATGTTAATGATAGCAAAAAATTGGAAGAAATCTCTTTAGCAGTGCAATTATTGTTGTTTGTTTACTTATTTGTTGTATTTTTTGTGTGTATTTTAGGGAAGAGTCTACAAGGTGTTCAGGATCTAAACTACTAGAGCAGACGTGTAGTGATTCTCCTGTTTACAGCCTCCCAAGGGTGGGGATTACAGGCATGTGCCACGCACAGTCTCAGTTGCCTTCTCAGTGTGCCCCAAGGATGAGACTGGCAGGGCAGGCCTGGAGATTGAACCCTGGCCCCTGGACCTGCTGCGCTATTTGGACCGGCCCTTACTTGTAGTCCAGAATCTTGCATGTAGTGCAGGCTTGGCTTGAATTCCCTGTGTGTGGTCTCAAGACTCATTTCTCAACATCTACTTCTTCGTGTGTCTGGGGGATGAGTGTCTCACTACACAGCACCCAGGCTGTGGTGTCCCTCTGTCTGCAGTGGTCAGAGGACACTCCAGGCTGTCAGCTCTGACTGACTGCAGGTGGCTGTCCTGATCTTGGAATGTGGTACAAATTTCATGTCTGTTGTAGCATGGAATATGCACTGATTAAGAAGCACAGATTAAAACAGCTAAGATTGTTAGGGTTTATTTTCATTCTAGTTACCAA
>PVKA01030926.1:0-26807 GCA_004027165.1 Ctenomys sociabilis
TAATTTGTGATAAAATTCTATATTTCACAGACATGTACTTCCACATACAACCTTATCAATATTTATCACACTCTTGGTGGTTTATGATCTTTTATGTAAGGTACACTTTTTTTGTTCAAATAGTTTGATGTGCATGCCAAAAAAGTTACCTATTGTAAAAGTGTTTTACATCATTAGTAGGATAATTACTCTCTAATAGCTATAAAGTATGCTACTTCAATTTTGTTGCTGAGAAAAATAGTGCCTTCATTTTGTTTATGACTATATTTACACTGAAAATATTTTATTTTTTATAAAATGTTTTGTAAGTGGTAAGCTAGACTGTAATCAAGGAGGAACTGAAGTGTCAATGGAAATGCAGATTCAGATACATAACTTTTCCACTGTCTTCTAACCTTAAACAACCTATGCATAACAGTCAGGCAAAAGGCAATAACTATTAGGTGAACATTTTTTATATACTACCTTCTTTTAATCTTTCTGTGCCTTTATATTTGTTTGACTTTTAGCAATTCTGCCTGCATTGTTTTTTATATTTTATTGTTTATTAGTACAATTTAAATATATGTAATGATCACATTCATCATAGGGAACTGGTGCCTTTAGATAAGGTCTCATGACCCTTCTCAGAAGGAAAAGTTCAAATAGCAAATAAGTATATAAAAAAATGTTCAATACCACTGATCACCTGTGAGATGCATATTAAGTCAAGGCTGAAGTTTCATCTCACTCCAGAATGGACGGATATTATTAATAAATCAACCAAGTGCAAGCCCTAGAGGAACTGTGGGGGCAGCTGTTGGAGTGTGTGTAGATTGCTGCAACCATTACAGAAATCAGTGAGAACAATCCTAAAAACCTAAGACAAGCAGTCGTATTTGACCCATATATCCCCCTTGTCTGTATTATCAAAAGAATTGCAAGCATCTTACCACAGTGATATATGCACAACCATAATTACAACAGCTTAACTGATCATAGCTAAATATTGAATGCAAAACAAATGCCCATTAACCAATAAATAAATAAAAAGATATAGTGTTTATATACAATGGGGTATTTCTCAGCCATAAAGGATAAACCTGAAAAGTTAACAGCAAATGGATGGGCCTTTAGACCAGACTCTTTAGTAAAACAAATTGTACACATGTGGTAATGTAACATTTCTCTCCATAGTGAAAGAAACTTTAAAAATATAAGTAAGATCTACTATGTATATAATAGATATTTAGATTACCAAGTATATGCATGTAAAATTGGAAGAAGAAAGAAGAAAAGAAAGCAATGTATAAGAAAATAAGAGAGAAAAAATAATGATTATCTGCTCCTTTATACAGACCAGCAGAAATGCACAGTGCAGTTGTACAAACCATCCTGGTTACACACGCATAACTGGTTGGAAGACAATACTGTATATTACCAAAAAACACTTATTCAACTGAGCTATCTCTATGGCCCCTGTAATTTGTACTCTCTTTAAAAAAATGAAAAGTAAATAAAATATATAATAGATACTATAAATTGGGAAGAAATTGTACAAAAGCAAAAGGGAACAGGAAGAGGAAAATTTTAAAAATGAGACAAGAAGGATATAACTTAGAGCTTTGTAAACAAGAGGAAGAAAGTTTTAAGGAGGTGTGGTAAGTAAAAAAGTAATTTTTCTCACCTTACAATTTTGTTATTAAAGTCAATTAGCTTAACAGATAATAAAGGGTCTCCTCCACTCCTTTCCAAGTCTAGTGTAGGTTACAGTAATTTGCTTCTGATCAAACTATGCTGGCCTGAGTGAGTAATATATGTAGCATTCTATCCAAAAGAATCCATTCCTTTGTGCAAGCTGACAGTATCAAGGATTTATGGCAACTGTTCCCCTGTGCTAGTGAAGGAAGAATAAGATTCTCTGTGTTTGAAAATTGCGTATAAATCAAAGTTAGTGAAAAGCGAACCATGAAAAAGTGCTCTACTACTATAAAAATATCCAAACATTTGTATTTCCTTACATAAGTTCACAAGATGCTGGAGAGCAGACAGGAGAGAAAATAAAATTACAATCCATAATTTCAACTCATTTCATAGACCTCATCACTGGTGACAGCTGAGATAACTGAGAACTTCTTGACATGATTAGGAACAAATTGACTTTTCTCTCTCTTGAAATACAGTAAAAAGAAACTACACAAGAAACTCAGTAGTGTGGAAATAATAAGAGCTTTGTTGTTTGTGGTCTCTAACCATATTAAAATTCCATTGTGATCCATTGCATAATTACTTATGATATTTAGTACAGTTTTTCACCCAATCAGAATTAATGGCCCACACTCTATCTCTTACATGTTGCTATAGATGTGAACTATTTTGATCAAGAATTTTAAAATTTAGATATAACAATATGATGATTATCAAGTATGCCTCAAAATATATCATTCTCATGAATTATTTGCATTATTTTTGATGAAATAATAGCAAGGAGGGGTCGGGGAGATGGTTCAATGGAATAATTGCTTCCCTGGCAAGCGCAAGTGCCTGATTTCAATTCCAGTTCCACAAAATTAATAATAATAATAATAAATAATAATAATAATATCAAAGAGAAACTCAATTTCTGGAAGGTAAATTACATAAGAGCAGCAATTGAAAGTAGGCACCTACATTTTTATCTGCCAAATAATCCTGTTTCATGGGTTTCACATATATTTTTCCTTAGGGAAGGTATATCACGATAAAGAAATTATGTTAAGATATATCCATTTACAATGACAATGAATTATGTAGATATATTTTAATAGTGCCTACATCTTTATTTTTGGGAGTAGTACAGCATAATGCTGTTCTCTTATGAACAGGTCTGTTCTGATAAGTGGCTTTATGATATGTTGAAATTAGGTCAAATTTCCATTACCTCTGCTTAGATAGGAATATGCCAAATATTTGCAGCTAGTAGCAATATTTATTTCATTGTCCTGTTTCATATTTTAATTAAGTTGATTTTAAGCTCATAACAAAGCTCTGGTTCAACTTTCTGCTACTGAGGTCACTGTTCAAATCTTTTTACATGCAGTCAATTTCAAAGAAAGAAATTGAGGTATTGTTATAATATTTTCCCTGTTCTATTCATATATCTTTTAATAAAAATAGTTTTCAAGGTAAACACCTATATAAATATACTAACATAATGAAGTGTTTTCTTCTGTTCATAAAAAGAGAATTCAGAGGGATTCTTGCAGATTATGCTCATTTAAAACAAGTGACTTTGCCAATGCAAGGACATGGTTTGATCCTCCGTCCTGCATGCCACACCAACTCCACCCCCAGGATGTGCTGATTCCTGACAGAGTGGCAGGCATGGTGCTGCCCACTTGCAATCCCAGTGCTCAGAAAGCTGAAAACAAGAGGATCACCACAAGTCCAATCTATGTAGTGACACCCTGTACCAAACACACAAATAGGGGAAAGATCAGGTGAAAATCTAGATATTAGGGAGTTGCAAGTTATAAGACAGAGTAAACACACTAAAAAGCAAAAGAACTCTACATACTTGTGGAAGTGTCTCTTTCAAAAAGCCAGTTAGTGCTGATGACTTACTGCTTTTAGAATACACACAAAGACCCAAAAAATTTGAAAGTATTGAAGGAAGCAGTGCTCAGAGCTTCCATAGTGTTACCAAAAGTGTGTATTTCACAACTACAATGGAAAACTTCATGGTGCATTGGCCTTTGGACAATCAAGCACCTCCCAACACTCACGGAAATGTAATTGGAACAGAATGATAAAGTATATTGGATTAGAAAATGAAGTTTAAAATACACAATCTTAAATTTATAGATACAAAATTAAATGGTAGGCTAAATACATGAGGTGAGGTTGGTGGGACAGAAATGTATACAGCATGAAACTTTAAGCAACTTATTCAAGTATTCACCCTCCATCAGTTTAAACCACAATTCCACAATTACAGTATTTGTATACATCACTGTCTCCAAAAAAGTTACACATGGAATAGAGAAATGGAGGAAACTTGAAATACAGTGCAGAAGATACAAATAAAATTCATAATCGCTAATGATTAAATATTTGAACGGTTGTACCTTTGACATGATTTAATGTCATTTACATGTGTGGGGTCCAAAATTCAGTAAATTAGTTAACTGTATGATAAACATCAGCCAAGTCCCAATTAATTTATGCTTTGTAATATCTCTGATCTATCATTAGAATGTATAAGGTCATTAAAAGTAAGAGAAGTGTCTATTGAGACATGACTATTGAATATCATTTAGTATCTTATGTGGGACCTAGGAAAGGAAAAATGATATTGAATAAAAGTTTACAAAATCTGAAAAAAGTATAAGATGGTATTACTGGAGAAATATTAATACCGATTTATTATGACAGCTGCACCATGCTAATTTGATACTACTATCAAGAAATTTGTTTGTGACACATGTGAGAAAGAATCTTAATAATCATGCTCTAAATTATAGCACCAATATTATTAAAATAATAATAAAAAATTAGTCAGTGTATGGGCTGGGGAGAGAGCTTGGTGGTCTAAGTTCCTGCCTGGCTAGTGTTAGGATCTGGGTTCAATTACCCTTTAATAATGTCATGCTGGCACTGAGTCTGGGTGTGGTGACACACCTACAATCCCAGCGCTGGGGATGCTGAGACAGGAGGATCACTAGGAGTCTAAGCTGCATAGCTAGATCTTGCACCAAATACATAAATGAACGAAAAGATTCAAAAAGTTTAAAACACTTAATAACTGTAATTGAAAGCTGAGGCATCAGAACCAACACTATGAAGACTTTAGGGGAGCATAGTGAAAAGGGTCTCAGGGAGCAGGGGGTTAAGTCATGTAATTCACTTTATTAATAAATTCTAAGGAAAAAAATACTTAATATTTCAGAACAGATTTTTACAAAACCCACATCTGTACCTACACCAAGATTTCACCAAAAATCTACTTAACAAACTGAAATGGCTTGAGTCTACATAGCCCACAATCCTAACATAATAAGTAGGGTGTTTTCAGAGGTGACTGGATCTGGCAAGATGTGGTATAATGTTGTAATTAAGGATATGAAATTGCTAAATTAGTATATTGATTTGGCTGGCACAGTTCTGTGTATGGGTGTGGAAAGGCCCTCCCTGAGTGAGAATGATGCATCCCAGGATATAGGGTGCATTTGCACACAAACTAAACCAAAAGTAAAACAAAATGCTTCCACAAATGGATATGTTATGTATAAAAAACCCACTGCAGAGACAGGGAAATGGCTCAGTAGAGTAAGCACTTCCCTGGCAAGTTAAGGGCCTGAGTTCAATCCCTGCTTCCACAAAAATAAAAGCCCATCGCTTTATCTTTCATGATAGAAATAATGAAGTCTTTTCTCTAATGTTCAACAGATAATAATATTAATTTCCACTCTTTGTTTAATGACAAAAGGAGGAGTTGAGTTATCCAAATAAAGAAAAATTTTTAAAAGGTCTCTAAAAGTTTGCCCTATTTAGTGTGTTGATTCTGTTCTTGTTCATGAAGTTCTGATCATTTTCATCCCTCTCTAGAACATCTTTTAATAGTCTGTGTGGGCTTTGCTTTCTCATTGTGAAATTCTTTAATTGTTCTTTGTCATGGAAGTATTTCACTTCTCCATCAAACTTGAAAGAGATTTTTTCAGGGAATTTGTTTTCATACTTGAACTACTCTGCTCCATGCTCTCCTTGCCTTCATGGTTTGTGAAGAGAGGTCTGACATAATTCTGATGGCTTTTCCTTTGAATGTAAACTTTCATTTCTCTTGCATCTTTCAGTATACTGTTTTTGTGCTGGATTTCTGGGATCTTGAGTATTATATGTCTCACTGTGTTTTTAATTAATGTGATGTTCTTTGGAGTTCTGTGTGCTTCAGTTACCTGAATGTCAGATTGTTTCCTCATGTTTGGGAAGTTTTCTGCTATTGCTTCTGCCCACATTCTTTTTATATCATTTATATTGACCTCTTCTTTCTCATTGATGCCTATTAGTCTCACATTGTTCATCTTTGCATCATCTTGCAGGTGACGAATTATTTTTTCCTGTATCCTAATTGTTTCTGAAAGATCTTTTCTTACCTTTTCACTAGCTGTGATCGCATCTTCAAGATCTGAAACTCAATTCAACAAATTCTGACATTGCCAGTCCTACAGATAACCCACTACTATTATGGGCTACTGAATTATATTGCAATATTTTGCTGAATTCATGCACCTACAATATTTAAATAACAATGTAATACCCATGTCTGACAAAACGAATCAAAAAGGGGATATAAATGAAGGACCATTTTGTATCCATATATTCAAAATAGTTAGGATAGATATATAGCTACTTTCAATTAATTCAATAGAAAAATTTGTACTAATAGTGTTTGTGGACAGGATATCATGTCTTCATCTTACACTATGAATAACCACTAAGAAGATAACAATATGCAATGTATTAATTATTGAAACTGTCCTACTAGTCCTACTAATCATTAGGCTTTGAAACTGTCTCATTGCTATTTGTTTTTCAATAAAATTATTAAAAAAAGAAATATACAAAGAATATATATTGTCAGCTGATCTCAAACCAAAAATCAAAAATAAAGGTTCGCTAGTGAAAATAAAGCTAAAAATTAAATTATCCATTGGTAACATAACAATTTACATGCATTTCTTTGAAAATTATTATTGGAGTTTGACGCTCATGCACAAGACCAGCACAGAGGTGTGGTAGGTCTTCTGGTATCCTATTTCACTGTGAGAGAATGTGGCAGACACCAGACAGCTACACAGAATTGGTGAGCCCAGCCTGTGTACACCACTGGCTTGGAGTTGTAGCAGACCTGCTGGAGGAGTATCCCAATGTCTGAGGGTTCAGGTACAACCAAGACAGACATGGGGTCCTACTGAGTCCAGCTCATGCCCACTACAGGTACAGAAGCTTTGTGAGGTTTTTGGCAGCAGTATAATGCTGACACTAAAACGGGAGAAAGATATAACCAAAGCCACATAATGCTCAGCTCCATGCCCGGGAGTGCTGAGCTGGCCACTGAGTCCGTGTGTGGTAGCACACACCTGTAATCCCAGTGCTGGGGGGATGGGAAAACAGGAGGAGCACTACGAGTTTGAGCTGAGTAGTGAGATCCTGCACAAAATACATAAAGATTTTTAAATTAAATAATGAATAACAAGGAACCAGGAAATAACAATTCAGAAGTTATAAGATGATGCAAAGTAAAACAAGACAAATAGTGTCAGTAGTGTTGCAGGAGTTAGCACAAATGACAAAATGACACAAAAAAATATTTACAGATGTAGTGGCACAAAATTTCCCAAACATGAGAAAAGAATCTTACAGTTAGAGAAGTGGGGCATATAGAAATTCAAATAGATATAATCAAAATAAATCTACCTAGATACCTAATAATCAAGATTCCAGAAATTCAGTATAAGAAGAAAATGCAAAAAGCTGCTGGAGAGAAGAAAGAGATCACCTACATCGGAAAGCCCACAAGTCGTGCAGATTTCTCAACACAAACCATGAAATCAAGAACAGTTTGATATATCAGGCAAAACTATATATCAAATTCAGTGGGGGAGCTAAGGTAATTCCATGACAAAGAACAACTGAAAAAACTGATGATCACCAAACCAGTCCTGCAGATAGTATTGACAAATATTCTGGAAACAGACAGAAATGACCACAACTTCAATAATATATAAATAAATCAGAAAGTTTTTTTTAACACCAAACAGAGTATGTAAGTAAATTAGGGGAAAAATATTGAACTTATATCTAGAAAGTAACATGACAAACAATTCAGTATATATCAGTTATAACAAACAAGATAAATGGACTTAATTAATGAACAAAAAGAAACAGGCTAGCAGAGTGCATTAAGAAACAAAACACAACAGTATGGTGCATAAAAGAAACATATTTACCTCAAAAGTAAATTCACAGACTGAAATTCAAAGGGTTAGAAATAATTGTCAGTGGAACAGGAACACAGCAAAAAGCAGGAATAGTAATTGCTGACAATATCAACTTCAAACCAAGAATGATTAAAAGAGATAAAAAAGTCCTTGTTAGGAGAAAATAGCTAGAGAGAGATGAAAACCATATATATATATATATATATATATATATATATATATATATATATATATATATATATATATGTACACCCAATGCAGAAGCACCTAACTACATAACACAAATATCAACAGACATGAAAAAATCTAATGAGCAGTAATACAATTGCAGTGGGGCACTTTAACATGCCAGCATCACCGAGAGATAGATGTACTAGGCAAAAAAAAAATTGGAAAACAAACAATGGAACTAATCCAACTTTAGGAAGAAATGCACTTGGTAAACCAAAACAGAACAATATATTCTTCTCTGCTTTGCATGGGACCTTCTCCAAAATACATCATATGTCAATCAGCACACAGTGCATGCTTAAGTAAATGCAAGGAAACTGAAATTATCCCAGATATAATATCTGAAGGTAGAAATTAAAGTAGAAATTATTGACAAAAGAAACCACTCAAACACCATAAGCACATGGAAAGTAATTAACATCCTCATGAAAGACTAGTGGGTGACAGATAAAACGAAAGAAAATTTAAAGAATCTTTACAGTGAATGAAAATGCATGTACAACTTACTAGAACCTGTGAGATACAATGAAAACTATCTCTACAGGGAAATTTATAGTAATAAATTCACACATTAATAAAAAGAACAAGAAAAGAAAAACTCAAGTTCACACAATAAAAAATGATGAGGGTAAAAATCACAATAAACCCAATAGAAATTATAAACCCCAAGATTATCAATACTTACTTCCATTTTTTCCAATCTTATGCTCACGGGATAGAAAGTACAGAATAAAAAAACAGTTTCTTTGATTCATAGAATGGCCTAAACTGAGTGAGGAAGAAGTAAAATCTCTGTGTAACCAAATAACAAATAATGCCATTGAAAATTTAATAAAAACAAAACTACCAACAAAGAATAGTCCATGTCCTGATGGATTCACACTTGAATTCCACTAGATTTTGTTTTTCTTTTTTGCAGAACTGGGGATTGAGGCCCTTGTGCTTGCCAGGCAAGCACTTATTCTACTGAGCTATCTCTCCAACTCCCCACAAGAAATTTAGAAAAGAATGATGCCAACTCTTCTCAAACTCTTCAATGAAATTGAGAGAGAATTCTCCCAGTCTAACTCCTGGAGACAAGTATAATGCTGATACTAAAACTGGAGAAAGATACTACCAAAAAAGAGAACTACAAGAAAATCTCTCTAATGTACATAGATACAAAACTCCTCAATAAAACGACAGCAAACAGAATGAAGCAAATCAAGAACATTACACACCACCACCAAGTGAGATTCATCCCAAGAATTGCCAGGAGGGCTCAATATCTAAAAATCTATAAATGTAACAAAAAAATGATGATCATCTGCAGAGATGAAGTAATAGCTTTTGAGTAATTCCAATGCTCATTCATGATAAAAATCCTACAGAATATCTGAATAGAGTGTTTTTACCTCAACCTCAAAAAACAACAACAGCCAATATTTTATTAAATGGACAAAATAGGCTTCACTTTAAAATCAGGAACTAGGGCTGGGGAGATGGCTCAGTGGAATAATTGCTTCCCTGGCAAGTGCAAGGGTCGGAGTTCAATTCCTGGTTCTACCAAAAAAAAAAAAAAAAAAAAAAAAAAAAAAAGTTAGATTGTAAATTCAGGAACAAAACAAGGATTCCCACTGTCGCCACTCCTGTTCAATATAGTGCTGGATAGCAAAAGCAATTAGACAAGAGAGAGAAATTAAAGGAGTATGGGAAAGAAAGAGTAAAATTACCATTATTTGAGGATGACATAACACTGTACATATAATAAGAGCCCCAAAATTCTACTGACACTTATAGTTTCAATAATCAAATTTAGTAATGTAACAGGATACAGAGTTAACACTCAAAAATCACTAGTACTTCTATATACAAACAATGAACACACACTGAGAAAAAATTATGGTAACTATGCTTTCACAATATTATCCAAAAACATGAAATAATTAGGAGTCATTCTCACACAGGAAGTAAAAGATTTTTTTTTTTTTTTTTTGTCTTTTTGAGACAGGGTCTCACTATGCAGTTCAGGCTGGCCTTAAGCTCACTTTGTGGCTCAGGCTGGTCTCGAACTCAAAACAATCCTCCTGCCTCAGCCTCCCTAGTGCTGGGATTACAGGCCTGCGTCACCACGCCTGTCTTGGAAGTAAAAGATTTAAACAGTGAAAATTACAGTACTCTGAGAAAACAGATAATGAGGATATCAGAAAATTGAATCATATTCCTTGCTCCTGGATAGAAAGAACCAACATTGTAAAAATAACTATATTCCTAAAATTGTTATACAGATTTAATATAATCCTGATTAGAATGCCATCAGTATAACTCAGATCTAGAACACATGTTACTAAATTCTAAACGAGAAGAGACCTAGAATATCAAAAGCAATCTTGGGAAACAAAGGAAAAGTAGAAGTCATCACAAATCCCTGACCTGAAATTATGCTGCCAAGCTACTGACAAAATCACCATGTAACAGTGTAAAAACAGACATGAGGATCAATGGAACAGATTATGCTTTCTACATGCTGAAGGCTAAAGTTAGATCCATATTTATCACGATACACTACATTGCAGTGAAAATGGATCACAGATTTAAATATTAAAACAGAAACACTGGATCTCTTGGAGGAAAAAGCAAGTACAAATATTAGTAGACCATTCATGAACAAAAACCAAACTGCACTGGGAATACTTCATTTTTTTTTATTTTATTTATTTATTTATTTATTTATTTATTTATTTATTTATTTATTTGAGACAGGGTCTCACTATGCAGTTCAGGCTGGCCTTACGTTCACTTTGTAGCTCAGGCTGGTCTCGAACTCACAACAATCCTCCTACCTCAGCCTCCCGAGTGCTGGGATTATAGGAATGCGCCACCACGCCTGGCTCCGGGAATACTTCAAAGAATCAACATGTGGGATCTCATATTTTTGGAAAGTTTCTGCACATCAAAAGAAATCAGTCCTTTCTACTGGTGACGACCTCCCCACAAAAGCATGCCTCCCACCAAAGATCCCCTTCATCCATCCCTCTCCAGAGGAAGAGAAGAGGAAGCACAAGAAGAAGTGGCTAGTGCAGAGCCCCAGTTCCTACTTCATAGATGTGAACTGCCCAGGATGCTATAAAATCACCACGGTCCTTAGCCATGCACTGAGGGTAGTTCTGTGTATTGGCTATTCCACTGTCCTGTTCCAGCCTATGGGAGGGAAACAGAAAGATGTTCCTTCAGGAGGAAGAAGCACAAACAGTACTCTCAATCAAAATGGGGGGAAGGCATACCAATAAGCACATTTTGGATAACAAAAAAAAAATAATAATAATAAAATAAAGAAAAAGAAATCACCGACAGAGTAAAAAGACAACTCACAAACTGGAAAAATTATAAACTTCTGTCTCTCTGACAAAGGCCTCCTAAATGGAGCATGTAAAACATTTTTAAAAATCAGGCTTCCAAAATTCAAAAATCTAGTCAAAAAATGGACATCTGTGATGAATATAAACTTCTAAGATGAAGAAATAAAAATGACACATAAATATTTGAAAAAAATATTCAACATCATTGGTCATTCGGGAAAAGCCAAAACACCCAGATTCTGTTTCATCCCAGAAAGTATTGCTATCATCAAGATGTCAACCAATAACAAATGTTGGAGAGGCTTTGGGAAAAAAAAAGGAACCTTTCTACGCTAATGGTGGGAGTGTTAATTTATTCAAGCCCTATAGAATTTTTTTTTTTTTTGGATCGGTCTACAAGTTTCACTGCTAGATCGGACTCAGTGATCTGCCCATTTACAGCTCCCAAGAGCTGGGACTACAGGCCCGCACCATCATGCTCAGTATCAACTGCCATATCACCATGCCATGGTCAGCACGGCAGACCTGGGGATCGATCTCCCAGTCCCTATGCCTGCTTGCACCCTATGGAAGTTAATGTAGAAATTTATTGAAAAGTTGGATTGGATGTCTTTTGCAAACCAGGTATTCTCCTTCTGGATATTTTCAAAGAACTGAAAACATACCACAGAGATATATATGTTTATAGGAGCATAATTTGTAATAGCGAGATCTTGGAAACAACACAAATGCCTATCAACTGAAGAATGTAAAGAAGATGAGGTACTTTTACAGAAGGGTATGATTCAGCTATAAAAAATGATAAATTGGAGGTTTTCATCAATAAACAAATGCAACTAGAGACTATACAACAAACAAAAAGGGAAGGCTCACAAATACCCTGAATTTAGCCATGAGTTCCACGATGAGTTTCTTTCTTCTAATAACCATGAGGCTAAGTGAATTAAATCAAATCCACATGTGCAAACATTGTATTATCTCCCTAGTGTACAAGAAAGAGTAAATAGATGTGAAGGGTGTGATAGATATTGTGAAAAGGGAATCAGTATGTTCACAAAGTAAGAATTACTGAGATGAGGAGAAGAAGAGAGGGAGCTACAGGAGAAAGAAATATATGTATATATGCAGGATTGCTTTAATAAATGTACTGTGGATTTAGCTGCTCTATGGAAAGGAAAAGTTGATGCTTATGTTTTTCTCCCACAATTTTCTTTCCTCTTTCTCTCTTTCAATTTCTTTTTTCTTTCTCTTTCCAGTTTTGCATACTTATATCTGGTAATCTAAACAACTAAGTTGAAGACAGTACTATGGAAGATAACAGTGTTGAATTCATGTTATTATCTTTAGTGGAATTCTGTTCATTTTAATTTTTATTACTATTTTGTATTTTCTTTTTTTTTTTTTTTTTTTTTTTTTTTTTTTTTTTTTTTTTTTTTTTTTTTTTTTTTTTTTTTTTTTTTTTTTTTTTTTTTTTTTTTTTTTTTTTGTCTTTTTGAGACAGGGTCTCACTATGCAGTTGAGGCTGGCCTCGCGCTCACTTTGTAGCTCAGGCTGGTCTCGAACTCACAACAATCCTCCTGTCTCAGCCTCCCTAGTGCTGGGATTACAGGCATGCACCACCACGCCCGGTTCTATTTTGTATTTTCTTAACCCATACAAAGTAATATCTATTAAATTATAATATTAAAACTTAGTCAATAATTGAATTCAGCATATTTCAAAGGATCAATATAGAGGCCCAGTGAGATAGCTCAGTGGAATAAGTACCTTCTTAGGCAAGCACAAGGATCAGGTTCAATTCCTGGCTCCGCATACCTTGCCAGCACTGCCCCCAGGCTCGCTGAGCTGCTACCATGCTGAACTGTGGTGTACACGCCTGTAACCACAGAGCTGGGGTGGCTGAATGCAGGCATGGACCATCATACTCAGTATCAGGAACCTGAACTGTGCAGTGAGACCCTGTGCCAACAACAACAACAAAAAAGAATCAATATTGTTTGCAACACCATTTATGTTCCTATGTTGTCTTAAATTCTTTCTCATTTTAATTAAAAACTTATTTATTAATAGCAAAATAATCACAGCTGTAAATCTAACGAAATCATTGGTTAATCTGTATAGAATATTAGAAAATTGCTAGGTAAAGTTAAAGAAAATCAGTATAAGTGGATATACACTTAGCACTTGATATTGTCAAAATTGTTTTAAATTCTAACTTCACTAGATTTTTTAAAGATTTTTTAAAAAAACCAATTAATATTCCATAGAACTTCTGAAAGTATTGCCAATTTGATTCTAAAATTTATATGAAAATTTAAGTGTATAAAGTTAAACTAATATTTTTGATGTAAAATGTTAGATGATAAAAACACTTACATTAAGTCTAAGGATAATCTCTGGTGATTTAGATGGTATGTTGCTAGTATAATAAGAAAAATGCTGGTAGATTAAAACAGAGACTCTGGTGTATCTCCATGTATAGGTCTGATTTTTGACAGTGAGGCAAATATATTTCAATAAAAAAGTCAGTCCTTTAAGAAATGGATTTAAAATTTTTGTATAGCAATATATACAAATATAAAACTCTCACAATTATATCATATAGAAAAATAAAATGGATTACATGTAATAAAAATGAAACTTATTCAAAGAGGAAAGAGTAATTAAGATCTTGGATTAAAGACATTATGTGTGCTTCACTAAAAGCATGATATGAGAAACAGTAAAAAGAAAAAGAATGTTTGTATTTGACCAAAATGTGAAGCATTCAGTAGTATATATTGGGTTTCTATCATTCCAATACAAAATCACCACAGACTTAATATGATATAATTGTAATGCCTCATGGTTATTAGAAGAAAGAAACTCATCGTGGAACTCATGGCTAAATTCAGGGTATTTGTGAGCCTTCCCTTTTTGTTTGTTTGTTTCTGCATATGAGAGAATATCTAGAATTTATCTAGCTTATTTTACTTAACATAGCCCAGCACATATATATTAAATTATTAATTATTGTAAAAAATGAAATCATTATTTTATGTCAGTAGTCTTAATGATTATATACATCATTTTACCTGAATTGCTCATCTCTTTTTGCATTATTATGTCAGATTTACTTCAAATCCCCATGGTATGGAGTGGGACATATGTGGTGGGAGGACCAGAGAAGGTTGTTCCATTTTACAATGGAAGATAATCGTATCTTCCATTTGTAAAATGGCTCCTGCTTTACTCAAATGTTTAGCAAGGTGACCTTTTTAGAGTAAAATATTAAAAAATATTTTCTTAAATGTTGAGCAAATAAGTATCCATGTTTGTGAAAAATAGTTGCAGTGTCCTCAGAGTCCATTTTGACTGACTCAAAATGTTTATGAAAATCCCCTTGGTGCATCATTCGCTAGACTTCAAAAGCCCAAAGGAAACAGCAGTGCAGGTACTCTTTTCAATCTATAGGCCTTAATACTTAAACCATGATCACGTAATCTAAGATGAGGAAGCTCAAAACAGCCATTATGTGTTATTTGTTATAAAATTGCTACTGTTTCTGAGCTCAATACCTTTTCATACAGTGTTGTGAACAGGGCATTTGGAGACTTGCTGGTAATAATGAAATATTTACTGACAAATTTAAATCAAATGATGTAGTATTAGAGATTTCTTTTCTCCACAGTCCTATATAATTACAATGTCTGCATTATATTTAGTAGTTTTATTATCCTGCTTATGAAAAATGAACTTTGTAAAGTAATTTTCATCAGAGGTTGAGGGGTCTTTTCCAGTAACATTTTTGAAGTGATTGAAAAAATAGTACATAGTAATTCTGTTCTTTAAATACAATGTATTGGAGTATAGGAGTAAACACATTCTTAAGTATGAATATGTGACAAGCATAAGCCTCTGGATTTATGCATGGAACTACATTTAGTTATATATACATATGGGTAAAACATTCTAGATACAAACAAAACCTATCAACAGACTATATTCTCAGAAATTGAGAATCTATCTCAATACATGTGACATGAAATAACCCCATTTTATACATTTTGTGCAGTGCAGTACTCTTGTGACTACCAGTACCCTAAGGCTAGTGAAACAGCATTCTTTGAGATTTGCAAGTTAGTGTCAGTTATGAAAAAATGAATATGTCTAACCATAGAAAAATTGTTTCTCCAAACCAGAACTGTAGAAATACTAAAAGACTGTAAATCAGCCTTTTGAGGCATTTGAGATATTTTCTTAGCATCATCTTTAATATATATATACTTTATATATGTCAATCTTTTAATCACAGTCATAGTTACAGCCTCAAAGTGTTCATAACTTGATGAAACATTGTTAGAATTATTTGAAATTGGAAAACAAATTTTTCATTCCTTTCTTTTATTTACTTCCAATTGCAGAAACATACTGCTTCTTGAGGAAAAAAAAATTAAAAGGATCAGAAATTAGCATGTCCTAATGAGAAATAGTTGATTAGAATAACCTAAATATGTAGCTCATAAAATTCAGCACAAAGTTTTCATCCATTAGTACACTGAGTACAGAATTGTTAATTCCAATTACTAATCAAGTTTTATAATAATATCCTATCTAAGTCTCTGTGATACAGGAAAGACCACAATTTTGTAGTTTTAATTTGCATTTTCTAGACATAAAATTTTATGATATCACCTCTTCTTTACTGGAAAATACTCTCCCCTTTTGATTTTAATCTTTTTTCTATTTGGTACAGGGTCTAGCTATGCAGCTCAACTCATAGTGATCCATCTGTCTCAGACTGCCCTGTGCTGGGATTACAGATGTGCCCTCCCACACTGTGCACAGAACGGAATACTGTGGATTGAACCTGGGTCTTTGCCCTTGCCAAGTAAGTGCTCAGACCAACAAGCTATTTCTCCAACCCATCTCCTTTTGATTTTAAATGATAATAAAACTCCCATTTATTCTGTTGGTACCTCAATAGCTATTACCTACTACTCAGCAAATTCCTTTAACCTTTTGTTCTCTTTTCATTGAACTGTTATTTATATCGAACTTTTGGAGACATCAATTTCTTCCAGCTTTGCTTATTCAATACTTTTTTCTGTAATGTACTTGTTTGACATCATTAGATTAATTAGAAACATAGTGTCCGAATTGGAAATTTTTTCCAGAGTTCTTTACCTGTAATATGTGGTAACTTCAAGATAATTTGATCTTGCACATGGCTCAGATAAGCACCTGCACACTTCTTAAATCAATATTATGTGAAAGGATACTTATCAATCATTGTTTAAAAAAACTTAGAATTTTTTTTCCAGGAAGTGATTAAATATTGAACAATGTTATGAGACAATGTCAAAGGGATAATGACTTTTTGAAGGAAGTACTAAAAGAATAGCAAAAGATTGGTATGAACTTATTAGAAAAAAATGCAGAGCATGGCATCTGCCATTTGCACATGTCCGTCTGCTTTAGCTAATGTAGACTAATGGATTTTCCCTTCTATTTAAGTGAAGCCACTTTCAAGGGGAGGGTATTCCACAGCACGTGACTCAGGAAGTAGTCACTGGAAACCATTTTGGAAGATGTCTATCACACATTCTCCAAAATGATTTTGAATTGATTCCATTCATTATTTACCCACTCGCATTAAAATTGTGTTCACAAATCTGAAGCTGGATTCTGTTTTTGTGCGTTCATTTTCTCTTGTTGCAAAATATCATCTGATTCATTTACAATTCAGAAGATTGTTTATAGCTACAAGTAATTTTATCAAATCAGTTGAAATTTTGTATTTGTCAGTAGGTTACAGATTATGAATTACAATTAAAATGTCTGTATTTCTCATTAACTGAATATATACCCAACCACAAGCTTCAGATAATATGCAGTAGGAGGAAATATACTGAGACTTGGAATATTCTGCCCAAATCAAAGTGTCATAAACAATAGTACATTAAATGTATCATAGCACCCACATTTCTCTTGTACATACTACTGAGAGATGACAAAAGTGTATTTCAAAAGTGCTTTCAGTTTCTGGTTTGGTGTTTAATAAGCTTGAAACTCTTCTTTCTACTCTAACAACTAAAAGTTAAAAAAAGGAACAGTTTGTTGATTGTTTAGATATGTTTTTAGACAAAACAGACTATGAATAGCAAAACTATGAGGTATATGTTGGTAGTATTTTATTAAAGGCATATTTCTTTTTTCCTTCTTTCTTTTTTTTTTTTTTGGTGGCACTGTGGATTGAACTCAGACGCTTGCTCTTGCCAGAGAAGCACTTATTCCACAGAGCCATCTCCTTGGCCCCCATACTTCTTGTTTGTTACTATCACATATAAATTTCATAATTATACCAGAAAAAGAAATAAAATAAAATAATACAGTTCAATAGTGCATTAATAACGTTCACCTCCCAAATCTGGTTTGTTATATGAAAAATGTAACATTCATTCTATAACTTACGTGTTTTTTCCACATATAAATTTTGTACAAATGCAAGGAAATATGTAAATGGTGCAGTTTATGTAACAATAAAAGTAATATTTAACTTGTAAAATACAAGAATTAGCATTTTACAATACTATTTCATTTGATCAGTGAATGAAAGGACTTTCAAGAGATGACTGCTTCATCTGAGATTCAATAGATACTTGCCTTACTGTACACCAAAGTCCTATAGGCATGTAGCTAAACATGGTTAGTGCATCTCATTGTTTTGCTTCCAAATATTCTAGAATTTATTTGTTAAATTCGGGTTTATCTTTCTACTGAAATTAAGTGCTTCTGAGAAATCCTTTCAGATATTGTTATTGTTTTTCAAAAATATTGGGATTTAAAAGAAGCCGTGATAGTAAAATAAACATGAGCCAGTCTAGAAAGAGTAACTGAGAGGTGATAGTAAGTACCCAAGTATTGCATGCACCCTAAAGTTTACATCCGTGATCTTCACCTTTGTTAGCATAAAACAAAATACCAGATTTTACAGGAATAAACCAAGTGAAAATACAGAGTTTACAATTTTAAAAAATTGAGTAAAATCAACCGATTTGGGACATTTTTATTTTTTTCTCAATTTAACTTTTTGCACTTGCGGTACGGGATGCTGATCCTCTTCCCGGGTGGCTGTCATATGTTTACAGTACATCTCTATTCTTACCATTGCCTTTTTCTCCCTTCACTTGCCCCTCACCGCATCCTTTGGTCTCCTTATATGTGAAAGTCTGTACATACCTATCTTCTATGAACTGCCTTTTATTTGGCTCTTTATATTTTGGGTCTCATGTGTAAGAGAAATTTTGTAATATTTTAGCTGTTTCATAAATTTTTGAAAGCTAAATATTTTTAAATGTTGTGGTTATGTGACACATTAAACATGAGCACTTCAAAATAATATAATACATCCAATACTTTACTCATTTCTTTCAAACTTATTTATTATTTTTACCTCTGTGTCAGCAATTTTGATAATGTAGAAGCAGTTAGGTGCCAAGAAACAGAAACTTGTTTTCCAAGCACCTTAATGCTCTCAAAATTGGCATTATTTCTAAATATTTGAAATTTTACATTTCCTGTTTTGGGGAATCCTTAAGCTCTCTTTTGCTTTTCAAAATAATATAAATCTAGGTGCAAAGAAGAAACCGTAGTTGGAAAATGAACCATAAACATAGGACTTAAAGGCACTAAAACAAAGCTAAGAAGGACATATGATGTGAAAGACACACATTAAAAGAAAAAAAAAAAAAAGAAGCACCTTAAAATGTGGTATATGTTCTTATTCTGAGGAATTAGAGCAGAGAAAGCCCCCTCAAAAAAACACAACAGTAAAGAAAAATAATAAAAATTGCAATAATTATTAAATTGAAACACAAAAAAGCTAATATAAAGACAAAATATTTTTTTCAGAAATAAAAATTTATTCAAAAATCCACATTATTATTCCTCTGCAATGTCATTTGTTTTCCAAATTGAGACAGCATGTCACTGTTTACATCAAGGTGACCTCGATCTTGCTGAGATCCTCCTGGCTTAGGCTTCCAAGCGCTGGTCTTGCAGGTGTGTGTCATCATGCCCAGCGCTCTGTAATTTTCATGCATTGTTTTCTGTTGTACACAGCTGAGCATATAATTACATTACATATGAGAAATTAATTCCCAAGTGTGTGCCTAAAGAAGTAACATGTCAACTAAACATCAAGCAGGAAACTCATTCATGAAATATTTAATCCTGGGCAGGGGAGATGGTCAGTGGAATAAGCACTTCCCTGGTAAGTGCAGTGGCCTGAGTTAAATCCCTGGTTCTGAAAAAAAAAAAAAAAAAAAAAAAATTAGTCCCATTATACAACTCTGAAGAGGAAAATCTTGAGATCCTAGCAACAATGGGTAAAAATTATGAAGTATTATTCAAATAAAAGAAACCACTGAAATAGTCATTGTTCCATACAGTACAGATGAGTACTGTACATATTGAGCAAAAATTTTAAAAAAATTATTTGACATACCTCAAATTATCTGATGTGCAACAATAGGGAGATGTAATTGATGGTGGTAAAATTCAAAGCAGATAAATTCAGTAGAAATATATAGCAGCAAAGAGCAAACGAGAATGTTCTCAAGTACGACATGCTTAATTTGCATTTATATGTGCCTGTGTGTACAAATTTGTGAATACAGTGTAAACCTGAATTGTGGTGTTAAAATAATTGACTTATATGCTTTTTTATGTATTTCAAAAAGTATAATTGTACTGCCAAAGTGTGCATATATTTTATTAGATATCATTTAATGCAGTTACCACATAAATCAGAGATTACTGATTTGACAAAATTTTAAAAATATTTAAAAATAATGTTTATATATGCATATGAAATAATGGACACATTTACTAATAAAGATAAAGATGCATGCTACATGAGTATTTTAATTTTTATTAAATTTTTAATACAAATGTTAGATGTCTTTTTTTTAGAATTCAACTATATAAGTTATCTCTGGCAAAATTGTGAGTTAATACAATTTTTGAGACCATAGAAAGTAATTTTGTTTTTTATTGAAAAAATTGTGAATAAAAACAAAAAAGATTCTTAGAACATGTTTGTATTTAGAGGAGGAGCTTATATAAATAATAAAAAAGTAGGCCATCCAAACTAGAAAAGACAGACTTCAAATAGTAAATGTTATTTTATAAATTATTTTATAAATTTATTTTCCAGTTTTTTAATTATGAGATGATAGAAGGGTTATTAGGTGTCTCTCTGCTTTATCTACCAATTATGCCATTAATCTCAGTGTAACATAGGCTTTTACCTTTGTTTTGCCAACATGAACAGTTAACTCACTTTTCTTGAATCTGGGCAGTTGATATAAATCTAGTCATATGGAGCAGGAAGCATTAAGGATAATATAGTTTTCCTTCTTTTTTTTGGTGAAACCGGGGATTGAACTCAGGCCCTTATGCTTGCCAGGGAAGCACTTATTCCACTGAGCCATCACCCCGGCCCCAATACAGTTTTCTTACGGGTGTCTGGTAAAGTATTTACAGATTTAAAGGCATTTGAAATCAATATATGCTTATTTATTAAATATGCATATTATGAAATTTACATATATATAATTATGCATAATATTAAATTTGACTTCTGCCCCTACTATGGATTTAATACACACTCAATTTTTTCTTATACTTTAAAGAAAGGATTGTACAAAAGGCAACATTTAAAATAGTAATGTATTTTTCATAACATTGAAGATATCTTCAGCATTAAGTCATGTCTTGAATTAGTTTGAACTCTGAAACTGTTCCTAATTTGGAGAAATCATAGTCTGAAATGATTATGTCTAATAATAAACCACATGTTTTATAAGTAAAATGCCATGTACTTGTAATATTAAAGCACATAGTCAAAATGCTAAGCCAAAATATCATGTGATTATATAAAGTATGTCTCTTAAATTTAACAAAAAGTAAGAATTATGCAAGATTTCTGTCATTTAAGATTCTTACAAGTGAAACAATATAATACAGGATACATTTCATATGAATATTTTATAATGAATCACCCAAGAATCATATCTAAGAAATGCAGGAAATCTGTCCACACACATAAACACTAAAGACTCCAGTTGAGAGCCTGGATCCTAATATCTTGTATGAGTCCAGCTGAAAACCTAGAGCTTGCCATCCACAAGTCCCACTGGAGGCCTAGAGTGCACAGATCTGCTTCACAGATCTGGGCTGGAAAGGCCCAAAGGTCAGTGGAGGAAGCCTGTGCCAGCAGGGTGAAAGGTCTCTGCTAACCGGCTGAGGGATCTGAAGTGCAGCTAGGAAGCAAGGCTCAAGGTGGCCACCAGAGCTTCCCAAAAGTACCAAAGCCATCCTCAGCAACAATGATGTCCTCCTTCAGAGATGAGGATGGAAGAGTTCCCATCAGGAAACCCAGTGAACAAGCCTCTTCATGAGGCTGAGCACTCCACCATCTTCCCCTCCTGAGCTGGGAAGCAATACTCAAGATGATGACCCAAGCTTCTCCAAAGTGCAGTGAGAAAGCCAGCACGACAAGGTCCTCCAGCAGAACATCCCAAGAGAACTAGCAGCTTCCAATCATTCCAACAACTTCTAAAACAACATATTTAACGGTATTCCAGCAGCTTCTCCTGTTCTCCCTTTATGCTCAGGTGTACTTAGACCTCCCAACTCAGAAACATGCTAGCTTAATTGAGCTGCATGTAATAAATTGAGCACAAGCTAGAAATTGACTACAATTTCTTAACCTAATCTTATTAGTATACTGGGAGAAGCAGTAGTTGTTTCTAATCCCTAATGTTTTATAATATTCAAATATTTTGTACTATGAAAAAACCTTTGTAATTGTTGACATTGCATTGAGCTATTGAAAAGCTCATACTAAAATGTCTCTTCATCTTTTCCTTTATCACTTTCTTGTTACTGCATATAATGCTGGATTCGCATCCTAGAGAAGGGAACTTTATTTTGGTTTATAGATTTTAGAGGACTCAGTCTATTGTGGACTGGCTTTAAGATGAGTAGAGAATGTTGAAAGGGTCTGCGGAGAACAACTGCTCAAGCCGGAGTGACCAGGAAGCACAGAGCAGGGAGGAGCTGGAGCTGTGCAGGCTGATACATGCCACAGGCCTCTTCCAAGCAGATCCCACCTCCTGACTACAAACTAGGCAGCTCAACTTTCAGGGGGAGGAGTCCTCCAAAGAGTACAAGCTCTGATGGTCCAACTATTGCATCCTGAGAACAAGCTGCAGCTCAGTTGTCTAAGCAGCCACTTGGATTTTAAACTCAGCCACAGTTTAAAAACAAAAAAGCAACAAAGGTTAAAGAAAGGAAGGCAATTTATTTGTAAAGAGGAAATAAATTGAGAAGAAAGGAGAAGATTCATAGCTACCATAATAAGAAAGAAGCAGGAGGGCCGGCAAAATAGCTCAGTGGACTAAGTGCCTGCTTTGGCAAGTGCAGGGACCAACGTATAATCTCTGGTCACAGATTGGCCTTTCCCCCAAGATGCATTGAGCTGGCAAATGAGTCTAGGTGTGGTGGCTCACACCTCTAATCTCAGTGCTGTGCAGCTGAATTAGGAGGCTCTGAATGAGTCTGGGCTATATGGTGAGACCCTGCACCAAATACATAAAGGAAAAAAAAAGAAAGAAAGAAAAGAAACGACTCAGGGAAAAGGCACTGTGGAAAGATGTAGAACTAATAGGTCCTTTGTTTTCAGCTGTTTTTATAAGATGTCAAGAACCCTTTCTTCCACCCACTACTTGTGATGGCTAGATTGGTTCTGGGGCACCTCTGTCTGTGTCATCTCTACACATAGATGTGAAGTTTCTTTCTGTCTGCTTGCTTACTTGTTCTTGACCTACATTCAGGGCCTTATCTTTGGGGCAGGCAATGTATTGGCAATAGGGTGCCATATTCATGGTTAGTTTAAAGTTAATAAGGGAGGATGTGGATATCTATTTAATCAAAAATTATATTATGAATATAGTGCTCTTGGAGTGAATATGTGCAGACACACATACTCACATACACATGCACAGGAGGAGTGTGGAAGAGAGAAATAGAAAGAGAAGTGTCAATTAAAATGAAGCTGTTAGGCCAGCCATGTAATTCGGTGGATTGCAGTGTCTGCAAGCAGGAGCAGAGGCTGGAGTTTCAATCCCCTGCCTGCAATGCCAGCCCCGCCTCTGGGGCATGCTGAGAGGGCAATTGGGACTGGGTGTGGTGGTGCATGCCTGTAATCCCAGCTCTTGGGAAGCTGTAAACAAGCAGATCAATATAGGTACGATCTAGTAGTGAGACCTGAACACCCTGTAGACCCTTCCCTAAAATACCAAAAAATAAGAAGAATAAATTAAATTAAGCTCCTATTAAGGTCAGTTTGAGACTCCCCAAGCATTACTTTTGGAAGCATACATAGAGCCTCTCAGTTGTTCTGTCAGTGTTAACCACCAGGATCAGTACTGTTTTGGGTTTACCTTACGGTTTCTTATGTCATGACTGGTGAATTTTATAATGTATTATGCATTTGTGACTTGTTTTTTAGGGCCTATCAATCTCCACATTTAGTAGGTTGGGTCACTCACTGAAGTTTTTTTAACTTTGTTTATCATATCTAAGTTTCTGAATACTTAAGAGATCAGTTATTTTACCCAATTATCAAGCACTTTGAAATATGTAATTGGAGTACTGTTATTAAGATGACACTTGTCATCTTAATGTTCCACCATAGAATCCTCCCAAATCATATCTCCTTCTAATTTCCCACTAGATCAATGTTACTTGAGCATCTATAATTATAATTTTTTAGTTGGTTATTATTTCTTCCACCTTAGACACCTCTCCTCATTTTTAATTTTCTTCTATAAAACTTCCCTGAGAAAAAGGGTATTTATCAATCATAATTATATTAAAAGTCAAATTTCTACAGAATGTTAACAGATGACAATTATACAGCTTTACTGAGCAAACTTGAGATCCAAATCCAGGAAAACAGAACATTTTAGCATAAAAATCATGACATCATCAATTTAAGTGACATGAAGAAACATTTACCTAAATTTGTACGTTACCTTAACCACATAGTACCTGAGCATCTCTAAGTATTGTAATACATACATAACAATATTGCCTGTCTCACTGCAGATACAGCTTAGTGGCACTCCACCTGCCTGTCAAGCATAAGGTTGAAAGTTCAATTCCTAGTACCACAAAAGAAACAAAACCCAAGAAAACAGAGAGTGAAAATTACTGTTGGTTGTCTCATGATGACTTGGCATCTGTATCTTATCACAGTAGCAAGAAACAAGTCATGGAAAACCCGATAAGCCTAACAAGTTTCTCACCAGAACTAGTAGCATGAAAGTCACTAAAAAGATGAGATTTTTTTAGTTTTCTGTATTTAATAACCTGTATGAAAACATGAATATATTTAGTATGCCACAAAGTAAGCAAGAAGTATGGTAAAGCAGGCTAGAACTGTGCAGGGAGCCAGCTCTGTCCTCCATTTTGTTGGGAACCCATCTGGACGTCCCTGTTATTTTTGTCTGGTATCAGCCTCAGAAATAAGAGTTAACACCTTTGTCTGAAAGCACCAGTCAGAGGAGAAAGGAGAGTGGAGGAGCAAGTCATGACAAGGAAGTCAGGACACGTCACCCCTAGTGTCCTTGGAGGATAAAGGATTTTTAATGATAAGCCAGCACTCTTGAAACCAGTATGCAAGCATACACTTTTTTCTGTAAGATGGACCTTGTACAAATGTCCTTGATATTTTGGACCTTTGTAGTTTTTGCTATTATTTAGGGTAAAAACATACGTTTTTCTATGCTGTATTCTACTCTGTGTATTGTAATTTTTATAACATACTTGGTTGCAAACAGATTCTCCAAGTAACTCTGAGTGACGAAATTATTTTAGTACTACAGAGAGAAGCGGGGCCGGGAAGATGGCCCAGTGGGGCCAGGAAGATGGCTCAGTGGAATAAGTTATTCCCTGGCAAGCACAAGGGCCTGAGTTCAACCCCCGGTTCCACCAAAAAAAAAAAAACAAAGAGAGAAGCACAAGATGATCTTATAATTTTTGAATTTACAATATACGAGAACTGCTTAAGTACGTCAAGTAAATATAATACCAGGAAAGCGCTTATTCTACTGAGCCATCTCCCCAGCCCAAAGATGTTAGAACAAGATCAGGTGAGACCTAGGTTTGTTTGCTTTTGGTGGTATCTGGAATTGAACTCAGGATGGTGTGCTTGCCAGGCAGACACTTATTCTACTGAGCTATCTCCCGGGCCCAGGTGAGAAAGTTATGTAAATACAATACTAACCAAACCTGTAAACTAAAAAGAAAACATATCAATTTTATTTCCCTAGACTTAGGTTTTTTTTTTTTTTTTTTTTTTTAGTTTTCTATTGTTGGTTGACAGTGGAAGGACTGCAGGAGTGGCAGGGGTTGTGTGGGAGCCTGGGGAGGTAAAGGGGGCTAGGGAGACAGCATTGTAGAGGTTTCCTGGGCTACAGCTGCAGGGGAAGGTAGCATTGGTCAAAGCAGGCCAGGAAAGAAGCAAATGTGGTAGAAACCACCCAGTGGGTCAGAGGCTCCAGTATTAAGTGTAGGTGCTTCCTCTAGCAGGACAATGGTGGACAGGAACAGTTGAGGGGGAGGGTGGTAACAGCAAGTGGAAAACAAAGAAGTCTGGGCATAAAGGATCTCTTGTCATTCATCATTCCCTTGCATGTCAGGTAGAGATGGCTAAACTAGGTAGAAATACTATAGGCAGTCAGACAGGGCTAGACCCTGGAAAGCAGTCAATTAGGTGCATGAATACGTCACCTGGGTATAGAGGCACATTCCCTAAAGGCCAGGCCTTGCCTCTCATAGAATTATGTAGAAGCACAGCGTTATCTATCTCAACTGTACTGTCTATACACACACATCATGATTTTTTCTTTCTACAACCCTTCCTTTGTCTACGGTTGGACAGGATATTATGTCGGCTTTTAGTACTATGGTCATCCACTAGGTAAATAATTATTGAATTTTTGATATAATTCAGGTATAAAAAATAAGATAAGTAAGCAACTACACTCTTAATTCACTGATAAGAGATATCTACTAAAATAATATCTGTAAATATAATATCATGTATGCACCTTGTACAATACCAAAACGTTATGAAAACAGTTTGCAATGTATTAATTCATCGAATGTGTATGGTTAAGGTGTCTTGAAACTGTCTGATTGACATTTGTATTTTAATAAAATAAAA
>PVKA01030927.1:0-26806 GCA_004027165.1 Ctenomys sociabilis
AAAAAAAAAAAAAAAAAAAAAAAAAAAAAAAAAAAAAAAAAAAAAAAAAAAAAAAAAAAAAAAAAAGAATAAGGATAAAAAGTCATTGTATCAACAATGGTGAGGCAGGAAGCTAGAAAGTGGCTGGATTCCTTATGATGCTATTGAGCATCAGAAAAAATGCCAGTGATTGCTTGTGTCTGGGTGGCTTGCATTTCAGGAAAGGTTACTATTTGTTTAATTAGCCCAGCTTTTGTTACTGGCAACTAAAATCAGTTTAAATGGTGTATTCATCTTGTCCTAATTTCTCAACCTATACTTTTCAATGTTTTAAAATGTAGCGTTGGCTAATCTGATTAAATTTATTTGTAATTATGTTACACTGCACAGTAAGTATCCACCATGGTGGGTCCAATGATAGCTTAAGTTTTAAGATTGTGCTCTTAATTACGGAGTTGAGGGAAAGGGTACAGGAGTTGGCAAATGACAGTCCATTAGACAAGTCCTACCAATATAAGTAGAGAGAGCAAAGACAAGTTTTTACATCTTGAAAATTTGTTGTATAAAAAAGAAAATGTGGCCATAAGGCTGAACACATTTATTATCTTGTCCTTTACAGAAAACTTTTGTCATCCTCTGCACAATCACACAGAAGACTCTTCTCATGAAGTGGAGATAAGCATAGGAAAAAAAGGAAAGTCATCCGGTCAGTAATGAATATTTTTGGAAAATTATTATAGATCACCAATGTGAAAGCTTTTGACACAGGCAAAAACGATTTCTATCTCTAAATTCAATTCCTTTTCCTTTTAGTTCAGTTTATTAAATTTCTATTATTACAAGACTGAAAGACACAGGGGTTATGTAGTGAATAAAATAGTGTCCAAGTAGCTGAAAACTGCTCAGGCATCTCTTAAGAGAAATGGTCTATGCAGTGCTTCAGGAAAAGATAAAGGCTTGCACACAAAGGATTAAAAATATTGTATTTTTTTCTGTTTTGGTGGTGCTAGAGACCAAAAAAGGCCTTTGTACATGACAGAAAATTGTTCTTAGGTCAGGCATGGTGGGGCATACCTGTAATCTCAGCACTTCATTCTTGCTATTCTTTTTTGGTTTCACCCTTTCTTCCCTGGACTATTGCAGTGGCTGCCTATCAGCTTCCCAACCTGTGTTTTCTCTTTTGTTCCCAACATAAATCATTACTCTACTCATGATATTCTCTTATCAGTGCCACTTTCATTAACGTTTCTTAATAGTCCTCTGCATTGGTAGGATTCCCATAGAGACACTCCATAGAGACAACATTATAGGATACTCCCACTCCATTTCCTTCCATATAGTCAGAGAGCTCATAATACAGCACAGGGAGTATGATTTATATTACAAAATTAGAGCTGAAACAATTGGCAAGTTTCACCATCTCCTTTTATTACCAAATTGTTATTCATTTTTTTGGTCACTGTTATGTTCCAGCTAATGCAGTTAATATAGCATTTAGAGGGCACTTCCTTCCCTGCTCCCCCTAAGAGAGCATCTTTCAGACCCAAGGTCCCCTCCTATGCCTTAGGATTCAGGACCAGATACAAAAGATCCCCAGGTGGGGAGAATATTATTGATAGACCACAAAACAATCCTTTTGTCCTTGTCTATTATGGGAGAGATTAGTACAAATAAATTGTACTCCTAACAATTACTATTCACCCCCAAACGACTACCGACAAGGTCCCTTGACCAAAAGGGTCAACGCAAAGCGTTGGGAAGTGAGGGGCATTGTGGGAGCGCGGCTCGTCGTCCCTCAGACTCATGGGAAGTGTAGTTCAGAGGTCGCCAACATGGCCGCGCCCAGGTGAGCTGCTGTTCCTGCACTCCCCACAGCTTTCTGGGGCTAGACTGGAGAGGCCAGCGAAGGAGGGAGAAGCAGCGTGGTGAGAACTTGGTCTGAGTAGAGGAGGAGATTTGTGGCACCTTCTGGTGGCCGGCACGACAGGCTGCTAATCCCCACTTCCGCTTGTCAGCCTCTTTGGTACTTTTCTGCATAGCCTGGGTAGGGTGAGAGCTCTCGGGAGGACCGTCCAGGCTGTAGTGTAACCTGTGGGCCATGGTGTGTTAATGTGTCGGGTGCACTGTGTTGGTGTTAGGGCACCCGTGGTGTCTGCTCCGGTTCTTGCTCTTCGGGTGGAGACGGGATTTGCCGCCTAGGTCGGGTTAGTTTGGCCCTGCCAAGGTCTTGAAGCAAAGACGTTCCTGGTGTCTCGGTCGCCCACGCGCCCCCCGCGTTCCCGTGCTCGATTTGAACAGAGCCGTACTTGGGGTTCTTGGATGGGGAGAGGTCAGCCTGTGTTCTGATCGATTTCATTGAACACTAGCTGTATGCTAGTCTCTAAGTCAGTGCCTTTACTTGCATGATGGTTTCTGAGTTGCCCCAACACACCAGCCGGTAATTATAATAAATATGAAAACTCCAAGATAGAGATAAACACTAGGTTTTAATCACATGTTGAAGAAGACCACCAAACAGAATTTTGAAGGACAAGTTTAGAAGTTAGGTTGGTAAATTCTATTTAGGCTTAGTAAACAAACACATACTGAATGACTATGAACTATTAGATTCTGTTCAGGTGCTGAGTGCTACAGGGTGAATAATATAAACAAAATCTCCACTTCTTGGGTGGATTTAATATTAGGTTATACAAAGTGTACTTCAAGACTTTAAAAGGGATGGTGTTATAAGTGATGGGAATGAATCTTTCCCACTTGTTTAAAAGTTTTATTCTCTTTAGTACTTTTTTTTTTTTTTGAGTTGGGCCTTCACTGTGTCATTCAGGCTGGCCTTGAACTCACTCTGTAGCCCAGGCTGGCCTTGAACTCATGGTGATTCTACTGTCTCAGCCTTCAAGTGCTAGGATTACAGACTTTGGGCCACTACACCTGGCCAGATAGTACAATTTGAGTAGCAACTGAAATTCATAAGTCATGATAGACTGAGCACATATACCCATTTTGTCTCTCAGGAGGCAACCCATATGACAAATTTGAGTGTTCTAAATATTTACATATACTTTGCATACCTGTGTTGTATTTTAAAATCAGGTGTCATTTGATAGGAATTTAGTTTTTTCTAATTGTTGCTGTTAATTATAATTTACATACAAGCTCAGGAACGTTTTTCTGTTCTGTTTGGTTCATAATCTATTACTCAAGGAGGGCATGGATGCACATGCTTCCTTTGCTACTTGGGCAATATCCTAAAAAAAAGCACTGGGGGCTAAACTTGCTTGTAAGCAAATAGGGGAGCATGTATAATCTTCAAATTATTCTTCTCCTGCAGCTATCTGTTCAGGCTAGAGGTGGCTACTCTGAGTCCAGCATTGCTAGTGTCCTAGTTAGTGAATAGTAACCTTACTTTCATAACGTGGCAAGGAACACTAAGTATATGTGTAGTTCTAGTGGAAACTCCTTGGCTAGAAAAGTGGCCTTGATAGAGAGGGGCACTTCTAGATCTTAGCAGCTGGTAGCAGCCTATTACTTGTTGAAACAACTCAGATCTAGTAGGTCCTTATATTTCCAAGCCACTGAAATGGAAAGCTGAGCCAAAGAGGCTATCTGGATTTGACTCTCTGTAATACAAAGTATGTGATTGAGAGGGAAAAAGCAAACAGAATGACAAAAATGTGATTGTGAGGCTCCATCTGCTGGTGCTGTTCTCTTAGTGGCAGACTTTAAAAAAAAAAATTCAGCATCTTTTCATCTTCATTTCTTCTATACTGCAGACTTTGTTCCTGTGACTCATTAGGAAAAAGCTTTCATAGTGTCTCAGCCCTTTCCATGACATGCTGCTAAGTGGCTGTTTCATGGGTGGATACCTTAGAATTAAATACCTGCTAAATAATTCCTTTGAGGACTCTTGGCTATTTTGTTTTGTTAAGCCATTTTCATCTGACTCCTCTAAACCTAACAGTAATGTACTAATAAATAAATTTAATCCTTCTAACAGAGCTCTTGGAGAGATCATTGATGTCCTTATCCATATTTATAGGAGCTGAAGCAGAGATGTATAATCACCTTAACTCAGATCATGCAGGTGCCAGCTGTAGTAGTATGTGTTAGAGCTCAGAATTGAACCTAGAACTTGGACTCCTGAACATTGTGGTATAACAGCTTCATAGCACAGAAGGAAGCTCTGGGGTAACTGTGAAAAGAATATTTTAATCCTTGTCCTCATGGTGCTCATAGTCCAGTGGAAGGGACAGATATTAGTGCAATTATTATAAATAGCACAATGTTAGACATATCCAGCCAGTTCTTCCGGTTCTCTGTAATGATGACTCCTGAAGGCTTCTAACCTCATTTCTTTTCTTAGGAGCCACTTCATACTGTGACATGCTGTCCATTGCAACTGTAGGTCTCACCTGTTCCTTAAACATCATATTCTAAATCTGACGCATTACCTCCCTTCCTGAATAGCTCTTACCCACCTTTTTCCTGACTTTCCCACTCTGAAATAATATCACCAGTATATCAGTCACTTCAGCTCTCTTCTGCTAATGACCTTTTATTCTGTCTTCCTCACATCTGAGTAGTCATCAAAGCCTATTGATTCTACATGAACTTTTTTTTTCCTTCCCTTCTCCTTTTTCTTTCCTTCTGTGACTCCAGAGTACCTCAGGCCAGTGTTTGTGCTTACCAGGCTGGATTATTTCAGGGCCTCTCTCTAACTTCCGGCCATTGCCCCACCAGCCTGTCTTACCGGTCTTTACCTTCTATCACCTGTGTCAGCAAACTTTCTCTGCTTTAAAGTATGTGCTGACCTCTCACTGTCTTTGCCAGACATGGGCAGTTCTGTTTTAGCCTTTGCTGTTTACTATCTTACCAAAAATCTTTTCCGTGTGCCTTTATGGTGTTTGTATCCTTCAGGACTGAGCGTGAGTTGCCTTTTGGTTTGAAGTCTTACCAACTTTTCCAGTTAACATTGATCTTGTTTTTGTTCTCTTGCTCATTTCACTTCAAGTGACCAGTCATATCAGTAACAGTCAGAGAAAGGGATATCATATGACCTCACCCTTTAGTGTTTGTTCTCAACTAACTTAGAACCTTGTTGAAAGCTGTGATATGTGTGCTGCTGGGTACTGAGGTCATGATGAGCATGCGTGTATTCACTCATTTTTCAGGTTATCTCTTCAAGAAATGTTCACTTTTTGTCCTCTGTATGCTAGGCTTTCCCACTCTCTTTGCACATGTTCCGCAAGACAGAAGCTATTGTGGAAGCTAACAGATAAATCTTTATGAATTTGCTCTTGAGTGAAATTGGCTGCTATGCTAAAGCAAGGTGCAGGGTGCAGATTTAGAGTGATTATAAAGGCCTCTTTGGGAGTACTTAGTAACGATGGTGACAAACTTCAATAAGGTAAAAGCACAGTTTTATGGGGTTATTTTTTTATTTAAAAATTATAAGATACATAGTATGCAGTTTAAAAAATAATAAAACCAACATCCATACTTGCTGGCCAGCATAAGAAATATCTTTAATGCTCCAATGTGTCACATCTCATAGTAGTTTTCTTTCCCTCCCCTTTAGAAATGGCCTCTTTCCTTGCTTGGAATGGTGATATGTAGCTATAGACCAACCCTCAGGAGGCTGAGGCAGGAGGATTGCTTCCAGTTTGAGGTAGACTAGACTACATAGTGAGTTCAAGGTCAGCCTAAACTACACAGTAAGACCTTGTCTCAAAACAAAACGAACAAAAAGAACCTCTTTCCTGATTTTTTTGGTTAAATTTCTATACTTTTCTTTTTTATGTACATTAAATGATAAATGATTTGCTTTTGGATTTTGAGCTTTAAGTGGAATCATACTGCATGCCTTGTGTCTTCTATTCTTCCTTCCTCTTTACTTGGCTTATATTGTGATTGTGACATTTGTCCATGCTATGTGGGACTTCATAAGTAATAAGATAGCTTACAAAAATAGCATGCTTTCTTTTAAATGTGATACTGGGAATTAAAGATAGGACCTTTGTACTGAGCTACATCTCCGGCCCTTTTTATTTTTTATGTTGAGATAGAGTCTCCTTAAATGGCTGAAATGCCCAGGCCAGACTGGAAATTTTGATCCTTCCATCTGAGCCTCCCAGATTGCAGGTATTACAGGCTTGTGCTGCCATACCTTGTAAAAAACAGTGCACTTAAGGAAGCCACACATAGGAGCATATCTTAGAATTCTCAACGGTATTATTAGATGCTCTTCTTTGTGTAGTGGTCTTAGATATTCCTTTATTTCCATTTCAGTTCTTACCTCTGGGTTGGTGAAAGGTAAACTAAGGATTTTTTTTGAAGTCATATGAAAAATTTACAAACTGCTAATATAACAATTATGTGTTCAAAACTCTTAAGGTTGACATTTCAACTTCTTTTTATTTTGTAGTATCGCTATGGAGGTCAACTGTCAAAGTAATTTCAAACTCAGTAAAGGTGAGAAGAAGTCCTTACGGAAACAAATTAAAGCCAGGCACACTTTGCTGAGACATGAAGGTATTGAGGCGGTGTCTTACAGCACTCAGGTGACCTAAAAGTCTTGTTATAATTTTAATGTAAACATGCTGATGTTAATATATTGTGTTAATATTTTTAATAATTGCTTACGGCTGTGACTGGCCCATCATGTGTCTTATCCATGTTAAATATATCTGTGATAAAACCTAACTTTGTATGCTGTGTCATGTGCTAACCTATAATTTGTTTCTCTTGGTATTAGTGCTGGTAGAGGGGTGTTTGACTAAAGGGTCTTTAGCTTGCTAGGTAAGCACTTGCCACTGAGCTACAGCTGCAGCCCCTTAACCTGTGATTTGAATTTTTATTGATCAGACTGGCTGAACCAGAGGAAGTTGTGGGTATCCATCAGTTACAACACTTTACAAATCTTTTCAGTTGATAAAGCATACTTAGATGTATTATTATATTTAATTCTCTAAAATCTTTTTGGGATAATTGAGAAAACTGACTTTAAGAGGTTATATCTTTATTGACATAAAGTAGTAAGTGATTGAATGGAAATATAAAGCTAGTTCTTCTGTATCCTAATATCTTTCTGCTATTCCCAAACTGACCTATATTAATATTTTGGTTACCTACTCCCAAACATTTTTTATTTATTAGACCTTTTTATTTTTTGAAGGCAACAACTAAATGAAATTATGTATGAGAGAGTTTGCCTGTGTTATGCTTTAGAAACTCGCTGTGCTTCTCCATCTATTTAGACACAAGCATTACCCTTTGACTTTGGCTGTCTTCATTTCTAAATAGGGTAGAGTGTGTGGTGCTATTTATGGCATGAAATGTTTTTTACTCCACTGGATGGTTCTATTCTGAAGAAAATAGGTGATAATATTTATAGACTTAAAAGTATGGGGTGCTTTTTGGTTACTGAAGGTACAGAGTAAGTGGAAAGGAAGCTTACATAGCCTCTAACTGGGGCCAAAGGTAGAGCTGGGATTGAACCTTAGATGTCTTGATTCTCAGACCAGTTCTTTCTTTCTGTTTAGCATGTTTTCTCCTGCTGCATCAGAGTTCAGGATTAAGCAGTGTGCTGATAAGCGTTTGAGTTTAACAGATAAAAGGTTCATACTCAGATATTAATGATTTTAGAGAATTTCAGTTAAATTCATGTCAAAAAGGTAGTATAGATAATAGATTCTGTACGTTTGCACTCAGCCAAGGGCCACTGAGGCTGCGGCACTCAGATGATTGAGCTCAAATAGCCTGCTCACATCTCCTCAAGGTAGCTTGGTTTCTTAGTTACAGGACTCATAAAGAGAAGTGTAACAAAACCATGGGCTGGTGCTTTGCTGCTTCTGAAGCTTGCATCTGGTTTTCTTCAGGATCCCCAGAACTCTAATCTCACTTTTACAGCTTCCAAAAAGGCATCTAGCTTGCACTTTGACTATTTTTCTTCTGCATACTTTTTAAGGAAAATGATATGATTTTAGAGGGTTTTTTCTTTTTTTTTTAGCGGAACCGGGGATTGAACTCAGACCCTTGCGCTTGCCAAGGAAGCACTTATTCCACTGAGCCAAGGGTTCTCTAATTGCATTTATTTATCCATGGAGAACAAAAATTATTTTAATGATGTGTTATCAATATAGGAGACTGCACAAATTGATAGCATTAGATTTTTTTTTTAATCTTTATTTATTTGGTACAGGGTCATGCTATGTAGCTCAGGCTTGCAGTGATCTTTGTGTTTCAATCTCCCCAGCACTGCAATTACAGATGTGCACTACCATGCCTGGTTTTGGTGGCTGGTGTGGCATGCCTGGGATTCTGGGTTCCAGAACTGTCATAGCATGTGATACTGGGGATCAAATCCAGGTCCTTGAGCTTGCCAGGCAGGTGCTTAAACCACCGAGCTATCTCCCCAGCCCCAGCATTAGTTTTGTTTTATTTTTCAGTGCTTTTTAATAGGGCACACTAATTTTACAAAATATTTTTTATCTTGTGACATTTGCATACATGCATATAGCATTTTTATACTTTATAAGATTATTTAGTGCAGTATTCCTCAAATTGTGAGGACTGAAGACAACTTCAAAAAAATCTGAATTTTCTACTTCATCCTCATTATTTGGAAATTTATTGGATGAACAATTGTAAATAGAAAAAGTATTATATTTAAATATATTATATAATTTACATTTAATGGGGAAAATGCTTCTCTCTTCCTTCTCCATCACATTCATTGTTGTGTAGTTCACGTTTAGAGTTGCCCACAGTTCACTTGGAAGGCATCTTTGAGTGCTGATACTGTTCAAATTACACCTCATCATCTTTCATTCCTAGCTGGGATGGGCAGTGGATTCTTGACAGTTATGAAATGTTTGTAATTTCCCATGTGATATTGTGAAATATGTGTTTTGGCTTTGTCCATCTTCCTGGCATATAACACTGAAACTCCTGAAATCTCCGGAGTGAAAAAAATGTCTGCTTTTGTATTTAATGAAACTACTGGTGGCTGGGGCAGCCCAGTAGCTTCTGGATGGGGGCATGGCCTTGGAGCCACCAAGGCGTGGTTGGAGAACTGGGGCTTCAGTCCCACTCCCTGTGGGAGGGGCAGTTGTGTTGATAAAATTAGCCAGGATTCTAATTAGTTCCTATATGTACATTCTAATATGTACCCATATAATGAAGCTTCTGTAAACGCCCCCAGGACAGAATTCAGCACGTGCAGTTCCTGCAGGGTGGTGTACCTGGATTCCTTCCCACAGCCTTGCTTATCTATTTCTTATATCCAGCCGTTCATCTCTGCCCTTTGTAATATCCCTTGTAATTAAGTTGGTGTAAGTAGTGTTTGCCTGAATTCTGTCAGTAGCTCTTGGAAATTAATCAAACTTCTGGAGGGAGTCCTGAAAGTCCTGACTCACAGCCATCTGTCAGTAGTATATGTGACAGCCTACTTCCTGCAATGGCATTTGAGTCAGAAGGCAGTCCTGTGGGACCGAGCTCATAGACTGTGAGATCTGCCACTGTCACCAGCTAAATAGTGTTAGACCTGAGTGAAACTGGATTAGAGGACTCCATGCCTGCTGGAGAATCTTCTGCAGGGTTGATGGGTTCTGATGGGGAGAAATCCCACAGATTTTCATGAGCAGAAGTCATAGAAATAATCTGTATCGTACTGAGTGTGTGAGGACAGGAAAACACACTTTGATCTATTTTTTACCCATCTCTCAGACTTAGATTTAGGAATATGCAAAACTTTGTGACTGGCTACATATTACCAAGTTATTATTATTTTTTAATTAAAGAGCCTTATTGAATGAAATCCAGGGCTAGCCAGATAGGAGACTGAATCTTATACTATATAACTCATTGTTATGATAGTATTATGATGTGCATACTTGCATATGTATAAAGTATTGGTTGACCCACGACATAACCGAGTTTAAAGATGATTTTGTTGCATCTTTGCAAGCACACTGTAGGTATGTAGGTATTTTCATTTTGTACAATAGGACTAATACAATACACACTAATTTTTAGCTCAGTATAAATCAGGGTTTGTTATACTATCTTCAAAACAAAGCTGACTCATATGATAAGAATGGGTTTTACATTTTAACAGATTATTAAGATAGAACATCAAGACTTACAGAAACCTACATGGGCTGTGGGGCTTTAAAGTATTTATTGTCTGGCTCTTTTCAGTACAATTGCCCATATTAGTACAACTGACAAAATTGTTGAGTGTAGATCATCTATATTTACTTGATTACCAAAAGTCATGGTCATAAAACAATCTTTATAGTGTGTAAAAAATTATTTTTAAGTATAGAAACTGTAAGAACACAAGCATGAACACCTAAATAAAGATGGGAGGATGCCTTCACCCAAAATCCCTTGAATAAAATTCAGCTCAGCTCTGGACTACATATAGTAAGAAATAAGCATGAAATTTACAAAGGAAGGTGTTCTTTGTAAACTGACCAAATTAAAATTTTACAGAGACAGGAAAATTTCATATTTTGTATCCATCAGAACCTATAATTGACTATTTTGGTCCCAGTCTTCTTTAGTAAACGTTGTGTAATGGTTAAGCTAAGTGTGGGTTCTGGAAAGAGAATGTAAAAAGATTTGAAGCTCAGTTCCTGCAATTCCCACCTTAATCCAGTTGTTCTGTTCTTCAATTTCTTCCTTTATACAGTAGGGCTTCTTACCCAAATATGTGTACAGGTATCCTTGTTTAATGACCTACCTGTTTAGCGACTGTTTGGATTTATGATCCATTCTGACTTATGTCCCATGTGGACTTATGTCCCAAGGATGAGAGCAACAGTACGGGCTCATGGTGGCTTCTTTCACAGTATGGCACTGTGGGTTTTGCTGATTGGACTGTACAGTATAGTACTTTTGTTTTATGTTGTTCTGCATTGCAGCACTGCGTGTAAGAGTGGGGCAAACAAAAGCAAACTCTTCCAGTTGGAGTTTCCTCTGACCATTTTGTTTTTCTGAACACTGTAATGCACACTATGCACAGCTCCTCATTTAGCAACCAATTCAGTGAATGACCTGGCTGCAGGACTGTAACTTGGTCATTTAACAAGAAGCAACAGAATGTTTGTTCTCTGGCAAAAAACAGGTCTTACATAACTACTTGTTTCAGTTTCCCATACTTCTTTGCTTCCCTTTTATTATGTTAAATTGATATTTCTGAAAAACATAGTCTTTTAGTTTGCATTTATGGTTATTAAGAAATGAATGTTTCATGAATAGACTACTTAAAATTAAACATTATTTACAACATGGGAGTACTTGTTATTCCTCAAACATTTAATACATTGGCTTGCATATTTTGTATGAAATTGACAAATCTATTCATCTCAAGTACACATCTTTTCTTTTTAATTGCATCTTTGTGGAACTGTTGTTTTAAAATAATCCTACTTTATTTTCAATTAATTACTTGAAAATAAACAGGTTGATATCAATGGTTGGTGTTACCTTCTCTGTTTTCTCAGAGCCTCGTTGTCGCCAATGGTGGTTTGGGCAATGGCGTGAGCAGGAAGCAGCTGCTCCCGGCTTTCGAGAAGTGTGGGCTTGTGGAAGCTCTCTTAATGCCCCCAAACAAGCCCTACTCATTTGTAAGATTCAGAACCGTAGAAGAGGCTCAGAATGCTTACACGTCTCTCAATGGAAAAGAAATAGTGGATGATTTAGGACAGAAGGTCATTCTGTACTTGAATTTTGTGGAAAAAGGTATCATATACTTAGATCTTTTCATGGTTCTTGCTTTTGTGTGAGCTTTTCTTTCATAGATATAATTGAGAATTGAGTTAATGGTTCTTTCATGTGAGCTTTCTTTTCATAGACATAGTTGAGAGTTGAGTTATTATAGAACAAAGAAAAGGCTATCAGTTAAGCAGTCCCTTTCATCAGATATTGTATAAGCATCAACACTTAATTTCCTATCTAATTGTGTTTTTTAAGTTGAATGTTGAAGACTTAGATCAGTTTATCTCACGGTGTCTACATGGGAACTCTCGGGGCAGGGGAGATGGCTCAGTAGAATAAACGCTTCCCTGGCAAGCACAAGGGCCTGAGTTCAATCCCTGGTTCCGCAAATAAACATTAATTGTGACTAGGGAGATGGCTCAGTGAAATAAGCGCTTCCCTGGCAAGCACAAGGGCCTGAGTTCAATTCCCAGTTCTGCCAAAAAAAAAAAAAAAAAAAAAAAAAAAATGCATGGGAATTTTCAATTAATTACTTGAGAATTTCACTATGAACCCAGTGATTATGTGTGAGTCTTCATATTTATGGAGGAGTACACTTAGTGGCTAGAGATCCCTGAAACTTTATAGTGGTGCTATCAAGTAAATTTTTGATATGGTGAAAATACTCATGTCTGTGGTCTGCGCTGTCTAGAACAGTAGCTACTGGGTAGTGTGATTGAAGAACTAAACTAGTAAATTTAAATAATGGCTTTATATGCTAATTGACTGTATTGCCTAAGGGATTACTACATTTTTATCCCCTAATGGAGATGGTATGTGTTGAGATGAACTTTGCAGATATCTAATCTTACATTCTTTTGCCACTGAGCTCTCTTGAGATATCCTGGGGATGGATAGGTGAGGGGAAAATGATCCTGATCCCGTTATTTTATAAAATGAGATTCAAAGGAAAACTTATTTTTTAATTTTCTGTTTTTTTGGCACTGGGAATTGAACTCAGACCTCACACTTGCCACACAGGCACTGCACCACTGAGCTGTATCCCTCAAAGTAAAACTTTTAAAGTCTTCTGAAGATACATTTAGAAATTGTATTTCTCAGTGTCCCTGTGTATTTAATTTTAAATTTGACTTGAGCTTCACAGATTTTAATAGCTGCACACTTCGCATGTTTCTGATGGTTAAAGAGTGAGTTTTAATTAACAAACATGTTGCTGTTGGATTTCTAACAATTCATTATGCAGAACACTCAGGGAGATTGCGCAGAGTGAGTTTAGGAGCGGTCTTCATGTCCAGGCCTTCATTGGAGTTAGCTGTCCTTTACATGTGGCAATCATGTTTATAACCTTGGAAATAATTTTTAATTCAGAATAGATAGCCACTGAGTAGCAGATGCAAGAGATACTTTATAAGACATGAACTTTATAAAACATATTTAGGAAGCACACGAATTATTTGTGTTATAAATTATCTGATTTTAAGGATTTTTCTATATGATACCTGACACATGATAACTACTTGCTATCTATATTTCTGAAGTATTATTAGTAGGATCTAGTACATACTTACTGTGTATGACTAAAGGTGAATCATTTAGCTGAAAAACTCAAAAGTCATTTCTATAATGTGAATAATTAGATCTCTGATAAGAAATGTGAATAAATTATTTCCTTTATCTGATAGAAAATTCTTTTTTCAGGGCCAGGGAGATGGCTCAGTGGAATAAGCATTTCCCTGGCAAGTGCAAGGGCCTGGGTTCAATCCCCAGTTCCGCCAAAAAAAAAAAAACGAAAGAAAATTCTTTTTTCTTTCCGTACCTCAAAATTTAAAGGTCATAGAAACTTGTTATTTTAATATTATATTGTAAATCTTCACAAGTTATAATTTTAATTTCTTTAGAAAGTAGTATGTTATAATTTTTGATATTTGACCATACTTAGTATTTTAAAGGTCATAGAAACTTCTTATTTTAATATATATTACAAATAATTCTTCATAAGTGATAATTTTAATTTCTTTAGAAAGTTGTATGTTATTTTATACTTTTTCTGTTGTTTGACCATACTTAGTATTAAAACCCCAAGAATAAAAAATGGACATTTAAATTCTTATGTTCCATGTTTACAAACATTCTTAACTTTTTTTTATATAGGGACATAGTATATATACTATGAAAAATCTTATCTTTAAAAAGTGATGCAGTCATTTTCAAGTAGACTACATGAATACTATTCTGTTTGCTGAAAGAAATTTTGATCTTGGTCTTTATTTTTGCAATTTAATAAGTTGTGTGCCATGAAAGTTCTTACTTCGGAAAATGAAGATTAGAAGTTTCATGGACTGATAAATGGCTGTTGGATAGAATTCTTGTGGACAGTAAATTCAGTCTTTATATGTGACCATTTTCACTTGGTTTCCTGTAGTGCAGTGGAAGGAGCTGGGGTTTCAAGCCTTACCTCCAGGTCTCACAGTGGTAGAAGAAATTATTTCTTCTGAAGAAGAGAAAATGCTTTTGGAAATCATTAATTGGACAGAAGATATAGACAATCAAAATTGTAAGTAAAAATGTCAAAACATGACATTAAAACTTTTTACAAAATGTCATGTTACTACTTCTCTTTGTTTTATTAAAACTTTCCATGAGATCATTGAAAGTATCCTGAATCCAGTGTTGGATAAGACACACTAGCAATTCTTAGGAACATGAATAATAGACATGATAATATTTATATAGCTTCAGTTTATAGCTGATGAATATAACTAACTAGTGTTTGTGTGGCTAACTTGTGTAAGGCCTTTCCCTTGTGTCATCTACACACAAGGCAGGCTTTGCTGTCCTTACTCCAAGGCATGCTACCTTGGTGGGAACATCAGTCCAGCCCTGTGGCACTGTAGTGTCACCAGAGCCTCTTCCCACATCATGAGCAGTCTCATAAGTGGCAGTGTACATGATTTTCTCCCTCATATTGATTAGGTGAAACTCTTTAAGTGTTTGTTACAATTTTAGACTTGAAAGAATAAAGTATATAGGGCTAGGGAGATAGTTCAGCTGTCTAAGAGCCTGCCTAGTAAGTGCAAAGACCTAGGTTCAATCCCCAGTACTGCATGCCGTGCTGGCCCTGGGTGTCAGCTGACCATCGAGTCTGGACATGGTGGCCCAGGCCTGTAATCCCAGTGCTGGAGAGGCTGAAAACAGGGGTATCACTATAAGTCTGAGCTACATGAGACCCTGTCCCAAATAAGTAAATAAATGGAAGATTTTTTTTTAGAAAAGAATAACATATATAGAGCCAGACAAATAGCTCAAAGCACTTGCAAGCAGGCTCAGGGGCTGGGGGTTCAATCCCCAGGCCTGCCATGCTAGCCCCACCCCCAGTTCTTGCTGAGATGGCAATTGAGACTGGGCGTGGTGGTGCACACCTGTAATCCCAGCAGTTGGGAGGCTGTAAACAGGAGAATCACTATGAGTCCGAACTAGTAGTGAGACCCTGAACACTCTGTACATCCTTCCCTAAAATACAGAAGAAAAAAAATATATATACACACACACACACACAGAATGGTAAAATGTTCTTAAAGCTGAGTGTGGTAGTACATACCTATAATCCCCAGCACTTGGAGGCTGAGGCAGGAAGATCACTGTGAGTTTGAGGCCAGCCTATGCTACATAGCAAGACCCTATCTCAAAAGGAGCCAAAAAAGAACTGAAGAAGAAAGGAAGTGCTTAAAGACAGTAATTTAGGGCTGGCGAGATAGCTCAGTGGACTAAGTACCTGCTTAGGGCAAGTACAGGGACCAGGGTTTGATCCCTAGCACCACATGCCACGCTGGCTCCTCTCCCAGCCCTGCTGAGCCACTCACCAGACCAGGCATGGTGGCACCTGCCTGTACTCCAGTGCTGGGGAGGCTGAAAACAGGAGGATCGCTACAAGTCTAAGCTGTGTTGTGAGACCCTGTGCCAAATACATAAAACAATAAATGTAATGATTTTTAGACAAGCTTTTTTTTTTTTTTGGCAGAACTGGGACTTGAACTCAGACCCTTGTATTTGCCAGGGAAGCACTTATTCCACTGAACCATCTCCCCAGCCCCCAATAATGATTTTTTAAAAAGGCAATAACTTTGAAAAAAAAAATTTTTAGGACAGGGTCTAAAATTTTAAAAAAATAATTTTTAATTAAAAAATTAATTATTTTAATTAATTAATTAATCTGACTGCATAGATCTAATTCATAGTGATCCTCCTATTTATAGCCTCCCAAACGCTGGGAAAGCAGGTGCAAGCCACCATGTCCAGTCTCAGAGTCTCAGCATGCCCCGGGGGTGGGGCCACTAGGGCAGAAAAGACAGTAACTTAACAAATGCTACTGTTACCAAAATAATCCTTACTAATTATGTTGGCTGAAATAGATAAAAGATTGTAATAATGAAAGAAACTGTGGGAGTAGTTAAAAGAATCTTGCATGCTTCTGGACCAGGGACTTGACCCATCAGTATATGAAATTTGATCATAATTTATCCACTGTTTGTATTCTCACTAATTCCTATTAGTAGTTTTTTTAAAAATAAAATATCCATATTAATAAAAAAAAAAAAAGACTAGTTCTATTTCTTCTAAGTAGCTTCTTTCTTCTCTTCACCCAGTTCAGAAATCTTTAAAACACAGACGAGTAAAGCATTTTGGTTATGAATTCCACTATGAGAACAACAATGTAGATAAAGACAAACCATTACCTGAGGGTAAGTAATTGTTGGTAAACAATAAATTCGGGTTTGGAGAAAAGATTTATTATATTGGAAGTTTATCATAGTTGGAGTATATGTTTCATTTGTCATTGTGGGTAAACTTTCTGTACAATCCTTTGAATGTAAAGCATTTAAATTAGGAAAGTGCTCGGTTATGACTGTTAGATAAATCATATTAAATAAATGACTCTTCCTCACTGTTGTCCTTCTCTCCCGCTTCTTCCCTCTTAACAGTGTGTGCTGCTAGCAGTTTGCTGTGTTATTGTTCTAATCCTTTTAAAAAAATACTTGTGTACCTACTGGAGTACATGGTTTACTGTATGTAGGATTATATCAGAGGGTATGAGTTATGTATTCATGTGTTATGTGCATCATTCTAACTTTTCTCCACTGTATGTCTTAGCAATCTTATGTAGTCTTTCATTGTATTCAATGTCCCGTAACACTGTATTTAGTTCCTTATTGATAGACAGTTATTTCTATTTTTTAGCACTTATAAGAAGCACTACAGTAAATACTCTTGTGTATGCCTCCTTATGTACTATGGGAGAGTTACTTAAGAGATTACTAAGAAGTAGAATTATTGTATCCAAACCTGTATTTTCTTAACAGTATACAAACTGCTCCCTGAAACATCCATGCCAATATATTTCTCGCCAAGTGTGCCCTCTTTCCCCCACCTTTACTAACATGTGGTATTATAAAGGCTTTAATTTGTTATTTTCATATTAATATGGAGCTGGGCCATTTACCTGTGTTTCATTGTCTATGCATTCTTTTACATATTCTTTACCAGTTTTTAAAAATGGGTTATCTGACTGATTTACTATATACATTTTTATAAGCCTTTGGTATGTTTTTTTGTTGGAGTAAATGTTTTTATGAATTTGGTTATGAAGGTTTTTTATGTATTGTTACATAATATTTACAACTCCCATGAAAGTTAGATTTTCTGAATGTGGTATTCTTAAAAGCAATGATTAAAATAAATGAAATTGAAAAAAATAAGTAAATAAATAAAATGAAATTGAGGAAAACAACAAAAAGGAAAGTGGTCAAGTGAATTTCTTTGCTCTAATATACAGGTTGAGCATCCCTGATCGGAAAATTTAAAATTCAAAATGCTCCAAAATTTGACACTTACTGAGCATTAATGTCCTGCCTTTAGTCCTTGTTTGTATGTGTGTATGTATGTAAACAGATATGTATGAAGCATGAATGGAGCTTCTCTTTCCACTTGGGTTGCATCTCTAAGATATCTATGATATATATGGAAATACTTCAAAATCTTTAAAAAAAGTATAGTTTGAAACATATCTAGTCCCAAGTGCTTTGGATAAGGGATTTTCAGCATGTATTATATTTTACTGTTTTATTACTATTTTTGAAGAAAACTAAAATTGTTTTAAAAATTATTCTTTTGGACTTTTCGATTTGATAAAGCCAAAGGTATAACTTTGAAAGGTTCTTAAGAAAAAGTTATTTTTTTAATTATTTTTGCTTTAGGTTTATTGTTATATAAATGGACCTTAGTTGCTTTTCTGTCTTTGCTGGGACAAAATACCTAATATCCAAAGTAAAGGAGGGAAAGGCTTGTTTACCTCATAGTGGAGATTTCAGTCTATACTCAGCTGGCTCCAAGGCAGAGTGGCACATGGCAGAGGGCAGCAGTTCATGGCAGTGGAAAACAGCAAGAGCAGAAAGGGAGGAGCAGGGTGTGGCTGCTAACAAATCTCTCTCACTTCCTTATACTGCATCCAGGCAGTCTGCCCCAGGGTGGGGGTGGCACTCAGACCCGTAATCCCCACATTGGATCATGAATTAATCACAAAATCTAGAAGCTGCCCCAATGACTGCATGGCGCTCTGAGGACCACTACACACAAACCGTAACAGGATCTGACTGTTACATTAAAATCTGTGTGGTTTTTATCGGAGTGATCCTCCCCTCCAGCCCCAGTAAAGTATACAAAGTAAATATTTTAATATATGTTCCTTATTTTTATGATTACTGACTTTAGGTCTTCCTGATATTTGTGATAGCTTTCTGGAGAAATGGTTGGCAGAAGGTTACATTAAACATAAACCTGACCAATTGACCATAAATCAGTATGAACCTGGGCAAGGTAAGTATTTCTTGTTTTAAAATTCGAATCATATTATTTCAGAACCAAGGATATTATGTAACTTTTCAAGATCAAGGATATTATTGGCTGAAACTAACATAGATTACTTTAATTCCTTCTCCCCTCCCCTGTCCTCTCCTCCCCTCCTCCTTCCCTTCTCTACCTCCCCCTTTTCTCCCATCTCTCCCCCCTCCTCCCCTCCCTTTATTTGCACCCCTATACCACTGAGCTACATCCCAGCCTTATTTATTCATTGCAGGACTGAGAATTGAACCTAGGGTCTTTGTAGTGAGCTACATCCTCAGATCTTTAAAAAGTACTTTTATTTTGAGATAAGGTCTTACTAAGGCTTTGAGTCCCCAGGCTGAGCTCAAATTTATGATCTTCCTGCCTCAGCACAGGAGTAGCAGGGGGTATTAGAATGAGCCTCCTTGCCTTGCTCTTAATCTTCTGCAAATCTACATCTCAATTCCAGGAAGAATTTTGATCACAGAGTTTAAATAGACTGACACCAATGAGTTTGTGATTTTTTTTGTTTGTTTTGCCTTGTTCTCTCTCTCTCTTTCCCCCTCTCCCCCCACTTTTAGGCAAGTGGATTATTTGAAAAATATGAGACATGCATAACAGAAGAACCAAATAACTACAGAAGGAAGAGGGCTGACAGTTGGATGAGCTTTTGCTTCTTTTTCTATTTAAGAATATGCAATGCAACTCTAGGGTAGCAGTAATGAAAAATATTTAAGTTATAAATTTCTTGCCTTTGTTAACAGCATCCTCATCTGTTATTATAATCAAATGACATTTAAGAGTTTCATAAATGACAGCAGTTATAGTTTGTTTGCTTTTTCCTGCCTTTATCATGATGTACAGGTATTTAAATTGCTTGTGTACCTATTTTTCCACTGGTCTATAAACCTGAGGACCGGACTGTCTTGATTTGTAACCTCCTCTGTGTAGCACAGCTTCTTAACTAATGATGTCCACTTAGCAGACTGGTAGGTCAGTGGAGGTCACGTGTCTTAATTATCAATACTCTTGGTCTTCTCTCTTGGTGTTTTTGTTTTCCAAGGACCTGGGACTTTAGTTCCCCAGGGGAAGAAAGACTGTCTCTCTTCCCCGTCTTCCTGTGGCACTGGGATTGGATAAGTGTCCTAGTTAAACAATGACTTCTGACTCATAAATACCAATGGTACTTTTAAGTTATTTAAGGAATGAAGTCAAATATTTTTAGTTTAGATTTAATTTAGTTTTCTTTTTACCATATTCACCATGTTTCCTGTTAACTAAAATTATAATACCTTTTATTTTATTAAATAACTTTTTTTTTTTCTGGTGGAACCGAGAATTGAACTCAAGCCCTTGCACTTGCCAGGGAAGCGCTTATTGTACTGAGCCATCTCCCTGGCCCCAACTATTTTTTTATTTATTGAGTACAGAGTCTTGTTATACAGCTTAGATTTGTAGTGATCCTCCTGTTTCAGCCTGCTTAGTGCTGGAATTACAGGTGCACACCACCATGCTTGGTTTCAGGTCCTGCACAAGGCAAGGTTCCTGGGCTGGCACAGCATATGGTACTGAGGATCAAACTCAGGTTCTTGTGCTTGCCAGGCAGGCACCTAGACCACTGAGCTAGCTCCCCAGTCCTATAGTACCTTTTTGATAACCAGTGTTTTCACCATAATTGTGTTAATCTGCATTTATAGTATTGTCATTTTAAGTCTACTGAAAGGAAAAATGAAGTAACATGTTATCTTATTGTCTATTTCAGGAATTCCTGCACATATTGACACCCATTCTGCTTTTGAGGATGAGATCGTTTCTCTGAGTTTGGGGTCAGAGGTAAATGTTCAGTCATTTTTACTAGCTGCTGGGATGTTTTACCTAGTACGGAGTGCTCTTGAGAGGGTTACTTATATCCTAAATTAAAGTGAATCAAGGTTTCTAAATGAAAAGTAAAGACATTGTTAGCACTTTCATTTCCTGGAAAATTTAATTATCACAATGTCTGACTATCCTTAGATGCTAGGAAAACACCTGGAATTTTATTTTTTGCACATTTCACTTAGTTAAATCCCATGGGTAGGGACCGGGGAGATGGCTCAGTAGAATAAGTGCTTCCCTGGCAAGGGCAAGGGCCTGAGTTCAATCCCCAATTCTGCAAAAAAAAAAAAACCATGGGTTTGGTCAACTTTTGACCTGGTGCAACTTTGCCATCTAGTGGCAAAATGTAGTAGCTGCATACATTAGAAAAAAATGGATTAAGATTTATTTATTTTTATTTTATTGAAAAACAAATAGCAATGAGACAGTATCAAAATTAAAAAGGTCAGTTTCAATAATTAATACATTGTTATCTTCTTAGTAGTTATCCATAGTACAAGAAGCAGACAGGATATCCTGTCCAAACACTATAAGTATAAATCTTTCTACTCATTGAATTAAGTGAAAGTAGCTGCATATATAACTATTCTGTATATACAAATACAAAATGGTCCTTCCTTTGTATCCCCTTTTTTTGTTTAGTCCTGTCAGAGAAGGGTATTCCATTGGCATCTGAGTACTGTAGGTGTGTGAATTCAACAAAACAATCCAACACAGTCCAGCAGTCCACAATAATAGTGGGTTATTTAAAAAAATGGATTTAGAATCTGATTCAAGCCTTTCAAAAACTGAGCAGCAGAAGGTGCTATCTGAATTTTTACATATGAAGAATAAGAGGCTCATATTTACTCAGTGATTTGTTTCCATGCTCCTGGATAAGAAGACCATTTGTGAGAATGATCATGCTCCCAAAATTGTTATACAGATCCCATGCATTCCAAATTAATATACCTCACTGAGGTTGAGAAAGCTTTCTTCAAATTCATTTGGAACCAGAAGAGACCCAAAATATCAGAAGCAATCCTAGGAAACAAAGGAAAGGCAGAAGGTATTACAATCCCTGACCTGAAATTATACAATAAAGCTACTGTGATAAAATCAGCATGGTACTGGCATAGACAGACCTGAGGATCAATGGAACAGATTAGAAGATGCACACACAACTGCAAACACACTCAGCCATCTTATTTTTGATAAAGGGGCCAAACAGGCTCACTGGAAGAAAGCCTCTTTAATAAGTGCTGCTGGAAAAACTGGCTTTCCACATGCCAAAGGCTAAAACTAAACCCATGCCTATCACCTTACATAAAACTATAGTCAAAATGGATCAAAGATTTAAATATTAGGGCTGGGGAGATGGCTCCATGGAATAAGCGCTTCCCTGGCAAGCGCAAGTTGCTGAGTTCAATCCCTGATTCTGCCAAAAAAAAAAAAAAAAAAAGATTTAAATATTAAAACAGAAACACTGAATCTTTTAGAGAAAAATGTGGGTAAAAGTCTTAAAGATGTAGTGGTAGGTAGTTTTCTTGAACAAAAACCAAACTGCATGGGAAATACTTCAAATAATTAACACCTGGGATCTCATCTTTTTGAAAAGTTTCTGTACTTCAAAGAAAATCTCCAACAGAGTAAAAATAAAAAAACTGGGAAAAGATTATAGCCTACTGTCCCTCTGACAAAGGCCTTCTTATCTAGAATATATAAAGAATTTTAAAGCATCAGATCCTCAAATTCAAAGACCCACTCCAAAAATGGGCATCTGAGATGGATATACACTTCTCAGAGGAAGAAATACAGATGGCAAGTAAATATTTGAAAATATGTTCAACATCATTGGTCATACGAGAAATACAAATTAAAACAGTGCTGAGATTCCATCTGATCTAAGAAAGAATGGCTAACATCAAGAAGTCAGCCAATAACAAATGCTGGAAGAGCCATGGAGAAAAAGGATATCTCCACTGTTGGTGGGAGTGCAGATTGGTATAACCATTATGAATCAGTGTGGAGATTTCTTCAAAAGCTAGTATTGGAGATCCCATTCAAGCCAGCTATTTTTTTCCTGAATGTTTTTCCAGAAGAACTGAAAAATCTCATACCATGTGATATATGTGTACCCATGTTTATAGCAATGCAATTTGTCATAGCTAAATCCTGGACATAATCCAGATACCCATCAGCTGAAGACTGGATAAAGAAGATGTGGTATTTTTACATAATGAAATATTGTTCAGCTATAAAACAGGATTAATTTTAGTCTTTTGTTGATAAATGGATAGAACTAGAGAACATACTCCTTAAGTGAAATAAATCAGACCTGCATGAGCACATGTTGTATTGTCTCTTTAGCGTGACAACCTGAAAGAGAAAATGGATTTTGAATGATACAGTAGATACTGGTAAAAGGGAATGAACTTATTCAAAAGGAAAGAGTTACTGAGTTGAAAAGGACAGGAGAGGGAGTAAGGGAAAAGAGATATATCTATGTATATAAGCAGAGTCATTTGGACAACTATACTGCATTTCTGCTGGTGTATGGAAAGGAACAGATAATACTTTTTTTGTGTGTGTCCTTTTTTATTCAGTTGTTTTTACTTTTTCTCTTCTCTTCTTGATTTCCCCTTTCCTTTTTTGATGGAATCAGGGATTGAACACAGGCCCTTGCTCTTGCCAGACAAGTGCTTATTCTACTGAGCCATCTTCCTGGCCCAAACAACTGAGCTAATGGGCAGGCCCCTTCTTAATTTCTTACACACTTTTTTTTCCTTTCAATTTTATTGCATATATCCAATAATATGAATAACTGGTTGGAAGACAACGCTATGTATTACAATAAATGCTGTGAAAGTCATATTGCTTTGTTAAGTGAAATTCTGTATCACTTATAATTTTTTGTTTTAATGTTATTTTTTACTCCCCTTAAAAAATAAAAAAGTTTGTTTAATCTAATGTTATTTGTTTCACATATGCAATCCTCTAGGTAAGTTCTCAGATGTGTGAACCCTAAATGTTTACGTGATTCCTGGTCAACTAGGACAGTTTTTATTCCAGGAGCATAAAATAGGTTCTATTTCTTATATTCTCTTTCAATAGCAATGAGAAATTCCTTTAAACTGGTTGATTTGTTTTGTTTGTTTTTGCTCTTTCTGGAGATGTACCTCACAGAGTGCTGAGGTATATCCCTATCCCTTACTAAGTTGCCTAGGCTAGACTTGAACATAGGATTCTCCTGCCTTTGCCTCCCAGGTGGCTAGGATTACACATGTGCACCACCATAATTGCTGCACATGTTATGTAAGGCTGGCTTTCCCAATGCCATAGAGTGCCATCCCACTTTCATGTTCCAAAGTGTGTGATTACAGGATGTGGAAGCCTATATATGATAAAAATTGATGCTGATTGTGGGACAAAGGAGCTGAACCTGTTTGCATATTCTCATTTTTACATGAGGGTCCTCTATGATGATTTTATTGTGGGTTGGTGATGTTATCTCCTTTCCTTTTGGTTTCACAAGAAAAGACTGATGACTCTGTCTGTTTGTAACCATTAAGGGTTAAGAGTAAGTTTGTCTTGTTTTCAGACATATTCCCAGAAGAAATCTGTTCTTTGTCTTCGTGTTGAGCCAACACAGATCTATTTATTCCTTCCTGTATTTCCTTGTCATGAATCTTACCTTTCCTTGGCTGATAGAGCACTGTGTGTAGGGTTTCATTGTGTTGCATGTGGATGTGTAAACATGGCACAGGATCAGAATCTCTAAGATTTGTGTTTGTGTGCTTTGCACTGGCTGTTGTCCTCAGTCATGCCTCGGATTGATCTTTATTGATTCTCCCTCTCAAAAAGTAGAGGACATTGGTAAAGTCAAGGAAGGGTAATTGGCAAAAGCTTCTGTGAGCAAAGCTGTTGCATGGCAGGTGACTCTGCAGCTGCGGGGGATGTTATTGATTTGGAGTAAAGACTCACATTTTTGGCCTTTTATCAAGCATTATGTAAGTAAAGTGCAGATATTTTAAATATGAAGATATTGTAAATATTTTGGTGACCAAGTTTTATAATAAAATTTAATTTTCATGGGAAATTTACATTTAATCATATAAATAAAATTACTTTAAATTAAAAAGTACTGTTCAATAAGTTTCAGTTATAAAGATTGAAATGTAAAGAATAACAAAAAATAAGAGTGAATAATTATCTAATCAAGATGAAGGCTTTGTAAGTATACAAAAACACAGATTATGATTTTGCATTCTGTAAGCACAAAGCATAGATTTATATAAAATTAAAAACTTAAAACTTGTAGTTTGTGGGGCTCATCTCAAAGTAAACACATGGGCTCCTTATTCAGAAGGCTAGAAAGAGTACCATTAAAGGTATTAAAACAAAGCTTTCTCTGCCTGGTGGTGCACACCTGTAATCCCAGCACTCTGGGAGGCTGAGGCAGGATTGCAAGTATCCACGTAGAGGGGATATAGGCCATTCACTTAGTGACTTAGTCTCGAAATGCCCAGTACTGCAAAAAACCAGCTTCTTTTCTTCTGCAAACTGTGAATTTGTCATGGTTTTTATTTGCTATTTAATGTAGTCCTTAGTAAAGATATCTAAAGTTTATTGGCATGAAATTTATCATCTTTTCCTTCTTATTGTTCAGTGTTATAAGTGAACGTATCAGAACATTTCATTCACATGCAGTATCACCAGACTTAGTTTTTACTTTGTATTGATGTATATGCATATATACATCATATATATATGTATATATATATAACCGCTTTTATCAGAACAGGGAAAATGCTACACAAAACTGATTTAACTATAACTGTTTTCTTTTACTTTTGATATGTGTGTGTTCTCCTGAACACTGTTTATCTTCTGTTTATTATAGAGTAAGGAATCTGACTCCAGGCTGAAACCCTATGTAATTTTTCAGCCCAGTGACAAGTACAATGGTTTTACCTGGAAGGCTTTGTGGTGGTTTCTGAAGGTCTTCAGCCCCCTTACCTCCACTCCTCCTGCACAGCTGGTGCATTATGCTTTCTGAGGAGTTGCAGTAAAGGAATTGAGCAGGCATACTCTTGCCTGGTTGCATTCCTAACCCAGATATATGTGGGCAAGTGCTGTCCTACTGAGCCATATCCTCAACCCCTTTTAACTTTTGTTTTGAGACAGATTCACTTCAGTTCCCCAGACTGTCCCTGAACGTGCAATTCTGCCTCAGCCTCTCAATTGGCTAGGAGTAAAGATTTTTGCCTCTGTGCTTGTTTAGAAAATTAAAATTCTGTTTCTTTACTTTCTCTACTTCAGTTGGAAGAATAAATAAGGAAAAAAGCCAGTTTAGATCCATATAATTGTTTATAAACATAGAATTTTCATGTGTGTTAATCTAATTTGATCTAGTGTTAGTAATGATTCCATTAATAACATGTAATAACATTTGTTGAATGTTTATTTTGTGCCAAGTACTGTGCTGATTGTACCTTCAAGGATGGTACTATGCTGTTTTCTTTATCCTGTTCATATTTTTGTCATCATATTTATTTTTCAAATGAGCTGGTCTCTTCACTTGAAAAGCTTTATCAGTCCTTGGGCATGCCCTTCAAATCACATTTGCCAGCTGCTTTCAGTGCAAAATCTTTGGTATTTCATGGGCTACTAGGACCAAAAAACATTCCTGGATATTGTGTTTTACAGGTTGCTGTACAGAATATATATGTATAACTCAGGAAAAGTTGCTAAAACTGCTTCTGTTTTCTTTGCTCATCTATTAATTGGCATCTAGTTCTAACATGTTGCATGGTGTAAATCACATTTTTTTGGGTGTGTTTAGCTCGGGATCTACAGGATCTCACTACATAGATCAGACTCATAGTGGGTTTCCTATTTTTAGCCTCCCCAATGCTGGGATTACAGGCGTGTGCCACCATACCCAATCTTAAAATGAGTTTTATAAGAATCATAACTCATCAATATTGTATGAATAAAAATAGCCATAGCTATTTTTTTTATATTTATCATAGGTGAAGTTTCTATCCATTGCTTATTTAATATCTATCCATTATTTATTTAATTCAGGTAGCAATTCTTTTTTTTTTTTTTTTTTTTAGTAGAACTGGAATTTATTTATTTATTTATTTATTTTTTAAATTTTATTGAAGTCCAAATATGAATCAGACAGTTTTAAGACACCTTAACAAGACAGATTCGATAAATTAATACATTGCAAACTGTTTTCATACTGTTTTGGTATCGTACAAGGTGCATACATGATATTATACTTATAGACATTATTATAGCAGGTGTCTCTTATCAGTAAATTAAGAGTGTAGCTGTTTACTTATTTTTTATACCTGAATTATAT
>PVKA01030928.1:0-26809 GCA_004027165.1 Ctenomys sociabilis
CAACTACCTTAGGTTCTTGAACTCGACACCACAATCCAACACAGTCCAGCATTCTGCAACCATAGGGAGTATGGCTCAGTGGAATAAGCACTTCCCCGGCAAGTGCAATGGCCTGAGTTCAATCCCTGGTTCTGCCACAAAAAAAAAAAGATTCTTTAAATTGCTGTGTGAAATTAACACAGCACTAGTAAAAAATCTGCTAGCTTTTTGAGGAATCTCTACACTAATTTCCATAGTGATTGTACCAGTGTGCACTCTCCCAAACAGTGGAGAAGGGTGTCTTCTCCCCAACAGCCTTTATAGCTTTGGTTATTGGTTGATTTCTTGATGATAGCCTTTCTTCCTGGCCGAGATGGTATCTCAGTGTTTTAATTTTCACCTCTTGACTGACCAATGATGTTGAATATTTTTTCATATATTTATTTGCCACACATCTTTTTTCATCTGAGAATTGTATATTCATCTCAGATGCCCATTTTGGATTGGATCTTTCAATTTTGGGGGCCTGATTTTTAATATGTGCTAGGTAGAGCACCTTTGTCAGAGGAACAGTTGGCTCTAGTACTTCCCTAGTTCATGGGTTTTATTTTTGCTCTGTTGAAGATGTCTTTTTTTTTGTGGGGAAACTTTTCAAAAGGAGATCCCTATTATTGATTCTTTGAAGTATTTCCCATGCAGTTTATCTTTTGTTCATGAATTCTCTACCTACACCTATGTGTTTGAGATTTCTGCCTACATTTTCCTACAGAAGGTTTAGTGTTTCTGTTTTAATGCTTAAACTCTTGATGCATTTTCACGTTGGTTTAGTGCATGGTGATAGACATGGGTCTCATTTTAGCCTTCAGCTTGTAGAAAGTCCAGCACCATTTATTAAAGAGATTATCTTTCTTCCAACGAACATGGTTAACCACTTTGTCAAAGATGAGCTGGCTGAGTGTGTTGGCAGTTGTGACTGCATCTTCTTTTCTGTTCAATTGATCCTAGTCTGTCTTTATGTCAGTATCATGTTGACTTTATCACAGTAGCTTGATAGTATAATTTCAGGTCAGGGATTGTGATATCCTGCCTTTTGTTTGTTTTGAGAACTGTTTTTGATGTTCTCAGTCTCTTCTTGTTCTAGATGAATTCTAGGAATGTTTTCTGTAGCTTCTACATTGGGTGCATTTATGTTCATAATTATTATGTCTTCTTCTGGCATTTTTTCCTAATAAGTGTAGTGATATTTTTTTATCTCTTTGAATCATGTTTAGTTTGATATTGATATTATAAACAAACACAATAACTGCCCCTTCTTTCTGCTGGGTTCCTGTTATATGGGGTATTTTTCCATCTTTTGACTGTCAGTCTATGAATTTCCTTTTGGGTCAAATGTGTTTCTTGCATACAGAATAATGATATATTTTGTTTCTTAATGTACTCTGCCAGTCTTTCTTTTGATTAGCAAACTGAGTCATTTACATTGGTGGTTATAACTTGTATGTATTTTCTTATCTCTGTCATGTTATTTTATAGGTTCTATACTACCCCCTCTCAGTTTTTCATTACTTGCTCTGTTTGATGTTTTCTGTTTTTTTTTTTTTTTTTTTTTTTTTTTTTTTTTTTTTTTTTTTTTTTTTTTTTTTTTTTTTTTTTTTTTTTTTTTTTTTTTTTTTTTTTTTTTTTTTTTTCCCCTTTTTTTTTTTTTTTTTTTTTTTTTTTTTTTTTTTTTTTTTTTTTTTTTTTTTTTTTTTTTTTCTTTCTTTCAAGAAACTGTGATTGTTTCTGTCTCTTTCTAGAATATGTGTGAGTACTCTTTTTGGTGGTCATGAATTTCTTCAGTTGTTTTATGTCATGAAAGAATCTCACCTCACCATTGAATTTGATACTTTTGCAAGGTACATCAATTTGGCCTGGAAGTTGCTTCCTTTCAGGACCTGAAAAACTTCACTCCAAACACTTCTCGACTTGATGATTTGCTTTAAGAAATCTACTGTGATTTGGAGGGACTTTCCATTGTAAGTGATCTGTTTCTTCTAACGAATTTTAATATTCTATTCTTTTTTTAAATTTCTGTTATCCTGATTATTATGTATTTAGGTGTAGATTTATTTTGATTATGGTTATTTAGAATTCCATAAGTCTCACTTAACTTGTCGCAGGTACTTTTCTCATGCTTGGAAAATTTTCTGCTGGTAGTTCTTCAAATAGTCTTTTTATGCCATTTGTGCTGACTCCTACTGTTTTTTTTTAAAATGGCATGTGCCACCACAGCCAGTCGCACTCTCCATCTCAGTATACCACTGGGTCTGGGCCAACACAGCTGGCCCAGGGATTGAATCCCCAGCCCCTGCTCCTGCTTGCAGGCACTATAATCTGCTAAGCTATTTGGCTGGCCCAATACCTGTTATTCTTCTACTGTTTCTCTGTGCATTATCTTCTAGCTGCTGAATTGTTATTTCTTGGTTCCTTGTCAATTTTAATAAATATTTCATTTTATGTTAATTATTTGCTTGACTATCTTCAAGGTCTGAAAATCTATCTTTAGTTTCGTCCAAGTGGCATTGCCAATTTTCAATGGAATTCTTAATTTTCTGTATATTCATGCATTCTAACTCTTTCCTGTAATTTTTTTTTTTTGTGTGTGTGTGACTGTTCAGCCTGCTCTGGTGGCAGGGCTGGCGCAGCATATGGTGCCAGGGAGGGTATGGAACTGCAGTCCCTGCCTGCTTGCCTAAGCAGGTACTTTAGACCACTGAGCTATTGCACTGGCCCCCTCTTTCCTGTATTGTTCATTCAGTGTTTCCATCATTTCTCTATTGTCTCCTTTTTAAAAATCTTTGTCTTCTTTAGGTGCACTGTGCAACTCTTTCATGGTTGTTGTCATTTCTTTTTTGATAAGAAAGATCATTTCTCACTATATTTCTTGTATAGACTGATGGATTTGTTTCTTTACTTTAGTTGCTATCTTCTCAGAAATTGCAGGTTTTGGCTTTCACATTGTTTTATGTTCTTTTCTCTTGGGCTTTTCTGGGTGGAACGGAGGATTGAGATTTCCTTTCACTCCAGCATTCTGGCAATATTGAAGCTCCCAATAATCACCTGAACTCTGGAATGGTGGAGAGCAGTGGGACGAAGGTCAATCATTTTCCTGCTCCAGAGGGGTGGCAAAATAGTACTCACCAAGAGTCTCACTACTGGTCGTGGTGGTGGGGGTGACTTTACACTGTTCAACAAAGCAGGTGGGGGGTGTTGGTCAGATTCATTAGCATGCCATAGCTGCCCAGAGTCCTCCTAAGTTTTCTGGTGGTTGGACTGGACCCTGGCACAATCTCTGGGTCTGTTAACTTGGGCCCATCTATTGCAGCTCACCAGAATCCCATGGACTGCCCAGAGTCTTCCTAAATTGTAAGCTATATTATTATAATCAAGATATCTTGAATAATTCATGGAAGACCTAAAAGAAAAATAAAATTCTCAAATTTTAAATTCATTTATAGACTAGAAACTGAAGAGGATGCTTTCCAAATATAATTATGAAGGAGTTAACATAATCAAGCAGAGAGAAAATTTAGCTATTGTGGATCCTAGCAGAATCTTGCATAAGAAGGAACTTAAATTTGATGGTGTAGGAAATATCAAGTGACAAAGCCAAACTCCTTTTCTACTGAAATAAGGACTATCTAGTACCTGGGAGCATCTGATTTAGCAAACAATAAAATCATTTACATTAAAATAAATTTATCAAACATTAATGGAACATCTAGTATATATTAGTATATTTCACAGAGAATGAGAATAGTGAAAATAATTCTCCCTCCATTTGAAAATTCAAAAATGAATGAAAAGAGGAGTAGTAACCCAGAAAAATAATTGTAATTCAATGTAGCATAGTTTTATGGGAAGCAGGCCACTATATGAACGATCACTCTAACTATAAGATAAGGGTTCCTACATGCATATCTGTGGCAACGTTTCTTCTCTGTGAAGAAATTGAAAAAACATAAGAAAAAAGTAATAATATTTTCATAAAATTAGATTCATGAAGTTGAAAATATTTTATTTATTATGAGATTGTATTTGTTTCCCTTAATTTGGTTCTAACTTGTGCTATGAATTGATAAGTATGCAAACATGGGACATTTATTGGAAATGCAAAAGTAAACAATCACATGTTTGTTTTCCTTTTGCTTTAGAATAATGTATATCAGAAAAAAGTTGGTACTCTTATTGTAGAATATAATTATAGAAGACTTTGAGTCAACACAGTGAAGAGGACAGAAATCTCTGTATAAGCAAGCATAGAGACATGAAACGCAAAGACTTGATTGTGTGATGGCATATAGTCTTAGTTTTTAGGCATCAGATTTTATTTAATTGTAATAGATTTGTTTCCCACACATAATGATCATATTGATCATAAGGAGTTGTATCAGTATGTAGTATATCTTATTTTTTCTTCTTTTTACATGTTTCCCACTCCATCAACCCTTCATTTCTTCTCCATTTGGAAAAGGTTTGGGAATGGTACACTTTCTTGCACAGTTTATGATAAAAATATATGGAGGGGTGGCAAGTAAAATAACAACTGAATTTAAAATATTTGGCTTGATTGAAATATTAAATTAGATTTGACATTACAGGCTGTTGCATTATTAACTTTACTAAATGCATTATTAACTTTATTGAAAATCAATAATAATTATATGGCAAATTAAAATTGTACACAAATATTGAAATGTGAAAGATATGATGTAGTCTGTGAATTTTAGAAAAAATATTTCTGAAATGAATAGATAACAGGAGATTAATGATAGATTGCACATTGTAAAAATTATTTACAAACTGAAATGAACGTAATAATAAAAATATCTAAAATAAAGATGAAGAAGAAAGAGTTTACAAATCAGTCATAATAATTCAGTCTGTGCCAAACCCAAGAATTTTATATTCATATAGTTAGAATTCTCAAAGTAGAAAGGGGTAGGTAATAAATATTTAAAGATTTAAAGTTTCTGAATTTAGTTCAAATAATAGCACCACATTTCCAAGAAAAATGAAAGTTTGCCACAAGAAATCTGAATAAATTCATACCAAGATACACAAAAATAAAATTGTCCAAAACTAATTGTTAAAATTAAAAAAAAATTATTAAAGCATATGCAGATCTCTTTCGACCAAATCCAGACACGCTGAATGAATGAGACCCTCTGCCATGCCCTTGGAGACCCTGCAAGCCCTCCAAGTGAGTGAGAATTTCTGTGTGATCTCGAGAATCCCCCCAGATGCAGACCAAGCCCAGGCCCAGAGACTGTGTGGGAGAGGTACACATCTCCCCTGGGCCCTCTTGTTCCCTTCAGACATAGCCTAGGCCTGGCATACAGGACTGGGGTAAAACTCTGCCCCTGTGGTCCCTGTAGAAAGAGTAGGGGACAGAACCACCCAGTTAATCCAGAAGAGGAATACCTTGCCAGAGGGGCAAAACAGGTTCACTTCCAAGGGCTTCAGCAGGAAGGAGCTGAGCACAGTAGCCAGACACAAGTCAACCACAACTGGATAAATTCAAACTTTGTAGATATGCACCTGAATATTGGTAGGTGCCAAGGTTATAACTGCACCAAAGCTTTACAACAAAGGTCAGAGGACAGTGCTATACAAAAGGACAAAGAGAATGAACAACAGGTAATCTCAGACCAAAGCCCACTGACAACAAGTTTAGAACGCACTAGCACAGAAGAATTTTGGAATCACACAGCTGAAACCCCTGAATCAATAGTGTCTGAAATAAAGAAACAATTGCAGAAAGGTATAGAGGAACTAGGATCAGAAATAACTTCGGATATTAAAAAAAAAAAGTCTGAACTAATAGCATCTGAAGAAAAGAATCAAATACAAAAATATATGGAGAAAAGCCAATCTAAAAAACTCTGCAGTAAAAGTATAACCGATTCTAAAGAAGACGTTGATTAAAAAATAGAGGAGATTAGAAAAATGATGAATTCCTTGATTGAGCAATGCAGGAAAAAATAAATAGAATGAAGCAGAGTCAAAGAGATATAGAGGAACTTAAAAATCTCAATCACAAGATTGAAGAACTGTTTGAGTGAAAGTGAGCACAGAGTTTCAGATCTTGAAGACGCTAGTGCAGCTAGTGAAAGGTAAGAAAAGATCTCTCAGAAACAACCAGGATGCAGGAAAATAATAACTTATCACTTGCAAGACAATGGAAGGATGAATAATATGAGACTAATAGGCATCAATGAGAAAGAAGGAGTCAATACAAATGATATAAAAAGAATATAGGCAGAAGTAAGAGAAGAAAAGTTCAAATATGAGGAAACAATCTGACATTCAGATAAATGAAGCATACAGAATGCCAAATAACTACACCTCAATTAAAAACACACTGAGATGTACAATAGTTAAGATGTAAAAATCCAGCACAAGAATAATATATTGAAAGCTTCTAGAGAAAAGAAGCAGATCACATTCAAAGGAAAACCCATCTGAATTATGGCAGAGTTTTTTTTTTTTTTCATAAACTATGAAGGCAAGAAGAACATGGAGCAGAGTACTTCAAGTCTTCTATGAAAACTAATTCCAGCCCAGACTACTATACCTTGCAAAAGTGTCATTCAGTTTGATGGAGAAGTGAAATATTTTCATGACAAAGAACAACTAAGGAATTTGATGATGACAAAGCCTACTAAAAGATTTTCTAGAGTGGGACTAACATGATCAGAATTCCACGAATGACAATAGAAGGAACCCACTAAATAGGGCAAACAATTAAACACAGGACTAAAAGAAATAAACAACAGCAGGTAAATAATATGTCGAGCATAAATCAATACATCTCAATTATAACAGTCAATGTAAATGGCCTCAATACATCAATTAAAAAGAAATATCCTGGCACAGTCGATTAGGAAATAAAATCTAGTAATATGCTGTACACAAAAAACACACTTAACTCATAAAGATATTCATAGACTGAAAGTCAAAGGATGGAAAACAATACTATACACCCCAGTACCTCAGAAAAAAGCAGGGGTAGCAATCCTGTTTTCAGACAGTGTCAACCTCAAACCAAGAAGGATCAAATGAAATAAAGAAGGTCACTATCTACCGTTAGGGGAAAAATTCAAGAGGAAGGGGTAACAAGCATAAATGTGTATGCACCAAACATGGGAGAACCCAGCTATGTAAGACAAATCTTAATGGATATAAAAATCTAATATTAAATACCATAATCTTAACAGGAGATCTTAACACTCATTTAACCCAAAAAGATAGGTCAAGAAGGAAAAAACAATACTAGAGTAGTAGTAGAAGTGAAACAGAGTTTGGAACAAATGGACTTAGTATATATATACACAGTGCTCCACACAATGACAGCTGAACATGCATTTTTGTTAGCTGCACACGTAATTTTCTAAAACAGACCACATACTGGTCCATAGGTCATGCTTAAGTTTGTGTATGGAAACAGAAATTATTCCATGCATATTATCCAACCGTAGTGCAATGAACCTAGAAATAAATGACAAAGGAAACCAGAAAAACTCCCATAAATACATGCAAATTAAACAGTACCCTACTTGGAAACCAATGAGTCACAGAAGAAATCAAACAAGAAATTCAACAATATACACAATTAAATGAAAATAAGCACAACTAAACAGAATTATTGGGATACGGTGAAAGCAGATCTCAGAGGTAAATTTATAGCTGTGAACGCACACATTAGGAAAACAGAAAGGGAACAAATAAACACCATAGTGCTCCACCACCAACATCTAGAAAAGAAGAGCAAACCAAACCCAGAGCCGAAAGACGGGAAGAAATGAAGATTGGAGCAGAAATTAATTCAATTTAGATAAAGAAAACAGTTCAAAGAATTAACGAATCAAAAAGTTGGTTCTTTGAAAGATAGAATAACATTAATAAGCCCCTAGCTAACCTCATCAAAAAGAGAAAAGAAAAAATTCAAAAACAAGCAATAAGGAATAAAACGGTATAACTACCATAGGGCCAGCGGAAATTCAGGAGAATATTAATAGCTACTTTGAGAATCTTTAAAGGTACAAATGACCAAAACTGGGTCAAGAAGATAGTACAACTCTCAATAACACAGTAACAGCCAATGAAATATGAAATATGATAAAAGCTTGCAAACAAATAAAATTCCATGTGCTGATGGATTCTCAGATGAATTCTACAAGCAATTTTTGGAAGATATAATCCCTGCTCTCCTCAAAATCTTCAGTGCAATTGAAAAGGAAGCAGTTCTCCCAAAATAATTCCTGAAGGCAAGTAATTTTTTCATAATTTATTGAAGAACAAATAGCAATGAGGCAGTTTCAAATCATATCAGTTAAACATATTCAATAATTAATACATTTCATATAGTTTTCTTAGTGGTTATTTGTTGTACAAGGTGCAGACATGATATTCTATTCACACACACTATTAGCGCAGATCTTTCTCTTCACTGAATTAAGAGAATGTACCTGTCTTATTTGTAAAGATGATTTATAGCACAAGTTCAACAATTAATACTTTTTATATTGTTGTCTTCTTAGTGGTTATCCATAGTACAAAAAGTAGACAGGATATCCGGTCCAAATACTATTGGTGCAAGTCTTTCTTCTCAGAATTACACTAAAGTAGCTGCATATTTATCCTGACTGTTCTATATACACAAATACAGAATAGTCCTTCCTTTGTATTACCTTTTTTGTTCAGTCTTGTCAGAGATGGGTATTCTATTGGCATCTAAATACTATAGGTGCTCTAATTCAGCAAAACAATCCAACACGGTCCAGCAGTGCACAATCGTAATGGGCTATCTGCAGAAGTTGTTTACTACAGCCATCCACAGCTCAGCACATTACTGTGGCTCCCCCCCTTTTTTTTTTTTTTTTTTTTTTTGTCTTTTTGAGACAGAGTCTCACTATGCAGTTCAGGCTGGCCTTAAGCTCACTTTGTAGCTCAGGCTGGTCTCGAACTCACAACAATCCTCCCGCCTCAGCCTCCCGAGTGCTGGGATTACAGGTATGCGCCACCATGCCCAGCTTGTGGCTCCCCTTTATACGCCTCACTTTTAAACTTTTCTGCTGGACGGTTAATACCGAGATAAAGCAAGAGATATATACAAGAAATGTCACTTTTGTACCTGATGATGTCAGTCAAGTGCCCTCAGGGTTTATCCTGTAACCCTGTACCTCGCTCTGTAGATCTTTTGTCAGTGTCAGCCATGTGGATGAGTCATGGCCATTGCTTGACCAATTTGCTCTCTGTGAAAGCCTGTGAGAAAGTTTTCTCTCCATGTGACTCATCTTAGGCACAATATACATCATCAATCCCATTCCTCTGTGGTTCCATAATCTTGATCAGAAAATTTGGGGCACAATTGAGTTACGTGATGTGACGGTACAGGCTCTCCTATGTCCTGAGTCTTCATTGACCTTAAAAGGCTAGGGCCAAAATGTTGGCTGACCTTGCAGCCCTCCAATTTCTCCAATTTTTGATTTGCGAACTTAGGTTGTGAACCATCCAGAAGAAAAGCTGATTACCCTGCAACATATGCATTTCAGCTTACACTATCTGTCTAAATATCAAACATCTTAGGCATAACATGATACAGATATTTTCCACCAAGTATTGATATATCGAAATTTAAGTTCTTACAGAATATGAGAAAAAATTAAAAAAACATAGTACTATACACATATTATTACACAGAAATTTAGAAATCTAACTATATATCATTGTAACACAACAGTCTTGAGTTTCTCTTTTTCCTTGTGTCTTTTCTTTATTTATTACCAAAAAAAAAAAAAAAAAAAGAAAAAAATCTTTTACTTGTGAGACAACATGGTAATAATTGGTAGCTCATGACAAAAAGTATGCATTTTGTAGAAGAGAATGACAAGTATTACAAGCATCACCCTTCTATTACACATTGCTATCTTCAGTGAGGTTGCTTGGTTCACAGGTGTGAGCATGTATAGATAGTCAGGTTGAGAATCCTAAAATTTAACTGGTACTTTCAAAAACCTGCTGATGTTTCTTGGGATCATTGCCTTGTTCATCTTGTGTGTACAAATGTATGGCTTTGTCCCCATCCCACTTCCCAGGTTTTCTCCTTATACTGTCCTCAACTTCTCACCTTCCTTTTAGTTGTGTTATACCTTTCTATTTGCATTTCTTCTTTTGATTTATTCTATAAGGGAGACTGTAGGATATTTGCACATGTGGGTCTGGTTTATTTCACTTATGAGTATATGTTCAAATGACATCCACTTCAATATAAATGCTTCAAGTCTATCATTCTTTATAGCTGAGTAATACTCCAGTGTATGAAAATATCACATCATTTTCAACCATTCCTCATGTGATGGGCATCTTGGTTGTTTCCAAGATTTGGCTATCACAAACTGTGCTGCTATAATCATAGGTATACATATATCACTATGGTATGATGTTTTCAGTTCCTCTGGGAAAATTCCCTGTGGGAGATTAGCTGACTTGAATGGGGTTTCCAGTCGTACATTTTTGAGGAGTCTCCACACTGATCTCCACAATGGTTGTACCAGTCTAAATTCCCACCAGCAGTGGAGAAGTGTTCCCTTTTCCCCTCATGTTCTCCAAAATTTGTTCTTGGTTGATTTCTTTATGATAGCCATTCTTTCTGGAGTGAGATGGTATCTCAGTGTTGTTTTTATTTGCATTTCACTGATGGCTAGTGATGTGGAGCATTTTTTTTTCATATATTTCATCCCTTCTTTAATTGTGTCCTGTGAGAAGTGTGTTTTCATCTCAGATGCTCATTTCTGGATTGGGTGTTTAATCTTGAGGGCCCTAATATATTTTAGTTCTTTATAAATTCTAGAGAGCACATCTTTGTCTCAGTGCTTATTAGTTAATATTCTTTTTTGAAATTTGTGGGTTGTCTTTTCACTTTGTTGATAATTTCTTTGATGTGCAGAAACTTCTCAATAAGAGTTCTTCCAAGTTGGTAATTCTTTCAAATGTTTTCCATGCAAATATATGTTTGTTCATGAACTCTTTGCCTAACCCTATGTCTTCAAGAGTTCCTCCTAATTTCTCTTCCAGAAGATTGAGTGTTTCTGTTTTAATATTTAGATCTTTAATCCATTTTGACATTAGCTTAGTGCATGGTGATAGAGCTGGGTCAAGTTTCAGTTTTCAGCATGTAGACAGCCATGTTTTCCAGCACCATTTGTTGAAGAAGCTACCTTTCTTGCAGTAAGCATGTTTGGCCCCTTTGTCGAAGATCAGGTGGCTGAGTGTGTTTATAGAGGCCTCTCCATTTTCTAATCTATTCCACTGATCTGCAGGTCTATTTCGTTGCCAATACCATGTTGATTTTATCACAATTCCTTGGCAGTACAATTTCAAGTCAGGAATTATAATGCCTCCTGCCTTGTCTTTGTTGCCCATGATTGCCTTTGCTATTCTAGGTCTTTTGTGGTTCCAAATAAATTTTAGGAATTGTTTCTGTAGGTCTGGGAGATATATTGGTGGTAGTTTCATAGAGATTGCATTAAATCTGTACAACGATTTTGGAAGTATGGCCATTTTCACGATGTTGGTTTTTCCTATCCAGGAACATGGAATAACTTTCCATTTTCTGAAATTCTCTATATTTCTTTTCTCAGGGTGCTGTAATTTTCCATGAAAAGATCTTTGACTTCCTTGGTTAAGTGAATTCCAAGGTATTTCATTTTTTGCAGTGCTATTGTAAAAGGTATTGTTTCTATAGTTTCATTCTCAGTGTGTTTATTATCTGTGTAGAGGAATGTGATTCACTTTTGAGTACTGACTTTTTTTTTTAATCCTGCTATGCTACTGAATTTCTGTATCAATTCTAGTTACTTTTGGAGGAGTTTGTTGATCTTCCAAGTAAAGTATCTTGTGATCTGCATATAGTGATAATTTAACTTCTTCTTTACCTATTCTTATTCCTTTTATTTCTCATTTTCGAATTGCTGTAACTAATGATTCCAAAATTATATTGAAGAGGAGGGTGATAGAGGACATACTTGTCTTGTACCAGACCTAATTGTAAAATATTTCAGTTTTTTTCTCATTTAGAATTATATTCACCGTTTTGGTGTCATAGATGACTTTTACCAAATTGAATAAGAGGCCCTCAAGTACAATTTTTTTGTAGGACTTTGAACATGAATAGTCTTTCTCAAAAGGTTTTTCTGTATGAATTGATATGATCAGGTAGTTTTTAAATTTCAGTCTATTAATATAGTGTATTACATTTATAGATTTGCATATATTGAACCATCCTTGCATCCTGGGACGAATACTACCTGGTCATTTTGTATGATCTTCTTGATGATTTGCTGTATTCTATTTGCTAGAATTTTATTGAGAATTCTCTGAATCCTTTTTCATGAAGGAGAATAGCCTGTAGTTCTCTTTTTTAGTTGTGTTTCCCCCTGTTTTTGGAATCTTGCCTCCAAGAATGATTTTGGGAAGACTGCTTCCTATTTGCTAGAATTTTATTGAGAATTTTTGAATCCTTGTTCATGAAGGAGAATGGCCTGTAGTTCTCTATTTTAGTTGTGTTTTCCCCTGTTTTTGGAATACTTGCCTCCATGAATGATTTTGGGAAGACTGCTTCCTTTTCAATTTCATTGAAGAGTTTGAGCAGTGTAGGGATTATATCTTCTATAAATTTGTTGTACAATTCGACTCTGAATCTTTCAAGACCTGGACTTTCCTTTGTCAGCAGGATTTTTATTACATTTCTTATTTGATTGGCTTTTATGGGGTTATTGAGAGTGGTTATATCATCTTGATTCAATTTTGGTAATTTGTGTCTTTCACGGAATCTGCCCATTTCTTCTGTGTCTTCTTCTGTGAGCGTAAAGATTGTCAAAGTAACTATGCCAATCTTCTGAATTGCCACTAGGTCTGAGGTGATTTCACCCTTTTCATTGCTTCTTGCTTGTATTCAAATTATTTCTTTCCTCTTTTTGATGAGGTTAGCTAGAGGCTTATCGATTTTATTTAGTCTTTCAAAGAACCAGCTTTTTAATTCATTTACTGTTTGAACTGTTTTCTTCATCTTAATCGAATTAGTTTCTGCTCTAATCTTTATGATTTGGTACCGTGTTTGGGCTCTGTGTTTGGTTTGCTCTTCCTTTACTAGATGTTGGAGGTACAATATTAGTGGTGTTTATTTGTTCCCATTCTGTTTTCCTAATGTGTGATTTCATAGCTATGATTTTTCCCTCTAAGAACTGCTTTCATCTCATCCCATAAATTCCAGTGGTTGAATTTTCACTGAATTGTAGATATTGTTGAATTTCTTGTTTATTCTGTGACTCATTGATTGCTGAGTAGGGTGTTGTTTAATTTTCATGTATTTAATGGGTTTTTCTGGTTTGTTTTATCATTTATTTCCAGTTTCATTGCACTATGGTCAGATTACATGCACGGGATAATTTCTGTTTTCTTTGCATGTACTTAAGCATGACCTATGGACTAGCATTTGGTCTATTTTAGAAAACAACCGATATGCAGCTGAAAAATAATATGTGTATTCAGCTGTGTTTGATTTAACACTCTGTATATGTCCACCAAGTCTATTTGTTCTTAGCTCTGGTTCAGTTCGGCTACTTCCTTGCTAATTTTTTGTTTGGTTGACCTATCTTTTTGAGATAAGGGGGAGTTAATGTCTCCTGTTAAGATAGTGGTCTTGGGTATCAGATTTTTCATGTCCATGAAGATTTTTCTTATAAGTTCAGTGCTCCTATATTTGATGTTCATATATTTATGAGTGTTACCTCTTGCTCTTGAATTTCCCCCCTAACCAATATATACTAGCCTTCCTTATATTATTTGATCCTTCTTGGTTTGAAGTTGATACTGTCTGAGAACAAGATTGCTACCCATGCTTTTGTTCTGAGGTCCTGGGGATGAAGTATTGTTTTCCATCCTTTGACTTTAAGCCTATGAATATTTTATGAATTAAGAGTGTTTCTTGTGTGCAGCGTATTGTTTAGTTTTGTTTCCTAATCCACTGTGCCAGTCTATTTCTCTTAATTGGTGAGTTGAATCCATTTATATTGATGCTTATGATTGAAATGTGTTGAATTTTGATTGACAGGTTATTTACCTGCTGTTGTTCACTCCTTTTTGTCCTGTGTTTAATTGTTTGCCCTATTCAGTGGGTTCCTTCTTTATTACTTGTGGAATTCTGATCATTTTGGTGCCTCTCTAGAATATCTTTCTGTAGTCTTGTAGGGTTGTCTTTGTCACGATGAAATTTATTTAGTTGTTCTTTCTCATGGAAGTTTTCCAGTTCTCCATCAAACTTGGAATAGATTTTTGCAGGGTATAGTAGTCTCGGTTTTAATTTGTTTTCATAGAGGACTTGAAGTTCTCTGTTCCATGCTGTCCTTGCCTTCATGGTTTGTGAATAAATGTCAGCTGTAATTGATGGGTTTTCCTTTGAATGTGATCTGTTTCTTTTGTGTAGTAGCTTTTAGTATATTAAGCTTGTTTTGGAATCCTGGAATCTTGACTCTTTTACATCTTGGTGTTATTTTCATTGGGTTGAAGTTATTTGGTGTTCTGTATGCTTCTGTTACCTGAATGTTGGATTGTTTCCTCATATTTGGGAATTTTTCTGCTCTTACTTCTGCCCATATTCTTTTTATATCGTTTGTATTGATGCCATCTTTCTCATTGATGGGTATTATTTTCACACTGTTCATCGTGGCATCATCTTGCATCTTCATGCATCCTAGTTGTTTTTACAAGATCCTTTGTCACCTTTTCTCTAGCTGCACCAGTGTCTTCAAGATCTGGAACTCTGTCTTCACTTTCATTAAAATGGTTTTGCACACTTGTGATGGAGATTTTGATTTCTTTTATATCTCTTTGACTGTGCTTTATTTGATATATTTCTTTCCTATATTGCTCATTCAATGATTCCATCATTTCTCTAATCTCCTCTGTTTTTTTTTTTTTTAATCAATGTCTTCTTTATAGGTAGCTATTAATTCTTTTACAGCAGAGATTTTTCCAAATTGGGTTTCCTTAATATATGTTTGCATTTCATTCTTTACTTCAGGTGCTATGATTTCAGAGCTTCATTTTTTAATTTCAGAAATTATTCCTGCTTTGAGTTCCTCTTTAACTTTCTGCTGTTGTTCCATTGCTTGTGACACTGTTGATTCATACATTTCAGCGGAGCTAGTGCCCTCTGCACTTGTTCTGGGTGGGCATTGGCTTTCCCACACATGTTTCCTCATTAGATTCTTTATTTCAGATGCTTTGTATTCAGAAATTTCTTTTGTTATATCAGGCGTTAATTCTTGTTTGAGTTTGTTATACCTTTGTGCTATTGGTTCTTTTTTTCCTACTCTGTTAATTAATTTATTTCAGTTGAATTAGAGTCCTCTGCACTTGTCTTGGGTGGGATTGAGGCCTGAGATTGCATTTTGGTCCTTGTCTTTGTCATTTTGTATAGCACTGACCTCTGACCTTTAGTGTAGAGCTTTGTTGCAGTTGTAACCTTACCACGTAATGAAATTTGTGTGCTGATCTATTAAGTTTGACTTTTTCCAGTTATGCCTGGCTTGATCTTGCTGTTGTGTTCAGCTCCTTTTTATGAGCCCTTCTTGCAAAACTATGAGCCTGTGGTGCCCTTATGTACTGACCCTGCCCCAAGGATCACTGGGGTGCACCAAAGCTCTCCCAGACACTCACTGATCCATGCTAGCCTGGATTGGGGGCCAACAGAGTCTGAAAAATTCTTACTTGCTTGGCAGACTTGGGGGCAGGGGCTCTGCAGAGTTCCAGGGGTCCCGGGTTCACAGCAGAGTCTCACGCATGCTGGTAACTGATTGTTGCTCTGGAGGGCTCTTGCTGGTGGCACGCGGGGAAGCCGGTTGTTCTCCCACACACTCACAGGGCCAGGCTGTGTTAGGTCAGGCTGAGAGAGTCTCAGAAGTTCTCACTTGCACGGCAGGCTTGGAGGCAGGGGCTCCCAGGAGTTTCAGGAGTCGTGGTGCCACAGTAGAGTCTCATTCACGTGGCTGCCTTTGTTTTGCTCTGGAGGATTCTCACCTGTGGCATGCAAGGAAGCTGTCTTAAAGAAGTTCATCCTTATGAAACATACCTTTGAAAACTAAATGTAAAATATTTTCCAGTTGTACAAACTGGAAATAAATAGAATAAATATATTCTAATACTTCCAGATGTAACATAGAAAATAACAAAAGCCATAATTCAGAATTCAAGAGAAGTATTTTTTTTATGGTCCTGAATGTAGAATAAAGTGCTCTCAGAATGATAGTTATGCAGGACTTGGTACAATATATTGCATGAACCCATTTGAAAGGTCATCGAAGATTTTCACAAAACTCATCCATCTTATGTCAGCTCATATAATATGTATATGTCTGCGTGTGTGTTTAAAAATTCCAAAAATAAGACTCCGCCATCCTCCTCGATCCCGCCCATGCCTGCCCAGCCCCAGAGACCTCCCGAGACAGCGAGGTCCACTCCAGCAGCCTACTCGATCCTGCCCACACCACCAAGCCAAAGACCGGCCTGAGACAGTGGCAAACTCCAGTGGCCCATGGATCCTGCCCCAAGCTCTCCCAGTGAGTGGGAATTTGCACGACTCACCAGGCTTCCCAGATCAGTGAGAGGGTGGTGAGTGTGAGGGAGAGCCATTGGCTTCTTCCCAGGTGCACTATATGGATCCCTGCCCCCAAGCCCTCCAAGTCAGAGACCAGCCTGAAACCTCAGGACCCACTCACCAGCACCTCACCAGATCCCCTGCCCTAAAGCCTGCTGAGCAAGGGAGAATTTCCCAGATTCTCTGGGCATCAAAGTTCAGTGAGTGTAGAACTCCAGGCCAGCTGTGCTGGAGAGACATTTCCCAGGGATTCCCTGCCACTCCACCCCCCCCGTGGCCCGGTGAGAGCTCCAGGCCCACCGCACCAGAGAAACATTTCCAGGCGATTACCAGTCCCACCACACAGCCCCAGTCCCAGTGCAGGACCACTTACAATGAAAACTCCAAGTATGCCATGCTGGAGGGACATTTCTCAGCAATCCCCGGTCCCATGCCACGGCCAGAAACCCATCGCAGCCTGGCCTGTGAGTGAGGGCTTCAGGCCCGCTGCACTGGAGGGACCTTTCCCAGCCTTCTCAGGTTACGGCCTGTAGACCCGGACCCAGCACAGGCTAGCCGACCCAGTACAGCCTACTAAGTGAATAAGATCATCCACTATCCTTTTGTGAGCCCAGAAGACCCACCAAAGACCAGGCCCGCCCACCTGGGGAGCTACCTGCCTGACACAGGAGGGCTGACCCTGGAAAGTTTGCAGATCCTTGCCCCAAAGACAGCTAAGACAGGGAATTTTCATTACTTGCTCTCCATCCCAGTTTGGTTTGTGCTCGCCTGAATAGGGAACCAACAGATGGGAACCAAAGGAGCTGCAGCAAAACAGGAACTGAACACAACAGCTAGATCCAGGATAGGCATACCTGGAAAATCTCAAACTTAATAGACTCCCGAATCTCATAAAAAGCTAAGGGTATAGCTGCACCACAGCTCTACAACAAAGGTCAAAGGGCAGTACTATACAAAATGGCAAATAGAAGGGGAAAAACACAATCCCAGACCTCAAGTCCACCAATAAGGGCAGAGGACACTAGCTCTGCTGCAATGAATGAAATAACAGATACAGCAACAAAGGAACAGCAGCAGAAAGGTATAGAGGAAATAAAATGAGAAGTAATTCCCCAAATTAAAAAGGAAATATCTGAATACATAGTATCTGAGATAAAGAATGAATTCAAGAAACATTGGGTGGAAAAACTATGCTCACCCAGAACAAGTGCAGAGAGCACTATTCCAGCTGAAATATATGAACAGCATCGGAAGCAAAGAAACAACAGCAGAAAGATCATGAGGAACTTAAAGCAGAAGCAAGTTCTGAAATCAAAAAAGAATTATTTGAAAAAAAAGATTTCTTTGAAGTCATAGCGTCTGAAATACAGAAACAAGTCCAGAAATATACAGAGGAAACCTAACTTGGAAGAAACACTGCAGAAGAAGAATTAATAACTACCTCTAAAGAAGACATGGAAGAAAAAATTGAGGATATCAGAAATATGATGAATTCCTTGAATGAGTAATACAGAAAAGAAACAGAACTGTTTGAGTGAAAGCGAAGACAGAGTTTCAGATCTTAAAGATGCCAGAGTAGCTAGTGAAAAGGTGAGAAAGGATCTCTTCAAAGCAACAAGAATGCAGGAAAAAATAATCCATCATCTACAAGATGATGCCAGGATGAACAATGTGAGAATAATTGGTATCAATGAGAATGAAGGAGCCAATACAAGTGACATAAAAAGAATTTAGGGAGAAATAATTGCAGAAAACCTCCCAAACATGAGGAAACAATTCAACATTCAGGTCACCAAAGCATACAGAACACCAAATAACTTCAACACAACTAGAAACACACCGACCCATATAATGGTTAAGATCCCAGAAATCCAACACAATATTAATAAATGGAAGCTGCTAGAGAGAAGAAGGAGCTCACATTCAAAGCAAAACCCATCAGAATTACAGCCGACTTCTCTACACAAACCATGAAGGCAAGGAGAGCATGGAGCAGAGTTCTTCAAGTCCTACATGAAAACAAATTCCAGCCAGACTATTATACCCTGAAAAATTCTCTTTCAAGTTTGATGGAGAAGTGAAATACTTCCACGCCAAAGAACAACTAAATAATTTCATGATGACAAAGCCATCCTTTCACAAGCTGCTGAAAAATGTTCTAGAGAGAGACCACAATGACTAGAACTCTGTGGTCTTGGAAGGAATCCACTAAACAGGACAGTGAATTAAACACAGGTTACAAAGGAGTAAACAATACCAGGTAAATATCATGACAAACATAAGTCAGCACATTTCAATTATAACCATCAATGTAAATAGACTCAATTCTCCAATTAAGAGAAATAGACTGGCACAGTGGATTAGGAAACAAATCCCAATAATATGCTATGTACAAGAAATGCACTTAACTCAAAAGGACATTCATAGGCTCAAAGTCAAGGGATGCAAAATAATACATGACCAAGCACCTCAGAAAAAGGTAGGAGTAGCAATTCTGTTCTGAGAAAGTCACAACTTCAAACCAAGAATGATCAAATGACACAAAGAAGGCCAGTATATATTGGTCAGGGGAAAAATTCAAGAGCAAGAAGTAACATTCATAAATATCTATGCACCAAACACAGGAGCACCCAACTATGTAAGACAAATCTTAAGGGACATGAAAAACTTAATGTCTAAAAACACAATCTTAACAGGAGACATTAACACACCCTTATCTCAAAAATATAGGTCAACTAGATAAAAAATTAGCAACGAAGTTGCAAAACTGCACCAGAGCTTCTAACAAATGGACCCGGTGGACATATACAGAGTGTTCCACCCAATCACAGCTGAATACACATTTTTTTCAGGGGCACACGGGTCATTTTCCAAAATAGACCACATACTAGTCCAGAGGTCATGCCTAAGTATATGCAAGAAAATAGAAATTATCCCATGCATACTATCTGACCACAATGCAATGAAACTGGAAATAAATGACAAAAGAAACCAGAAAAACCCACTAAATTCATGGAAACTAAACAACACCCTACTCAGCCATCAATGGGTTGCAGAACAAATTCAACAAGAAATTCAACAATATCTACAATTCAATGAAAATTCAAGTACAGCTTACCGGAATTTATGGGATGCGATGCAAGCAGTTCTTAGAGGGAAAATCATAGCTATGAAGTCACACATGAGGAAAACAGAAAGGGAACAAATTAGCACCCTAATGTTGCATCTGTGACAACTAGAAAAAGAAGAGCAAACAAAACTCAGAGTGCAAAGATGGGAAGAAATTGTAAAGATTAGAGCAGAAATTAATACAATTGAGATGAAGAAAACAGTGGAAAGAATCCACAAATCAAAAAGTTGTTTCTTTGAAAAACTAAATAAAGTTGATAAGCCTCTTGCCAACCTCATTAAAAAGAGGCAAAAGAAAATTAGGTACAAGCGATAAGGAATGAGAAGGGTGAAATCACCACAGACCCAGGGGAAATTCAGGAGATCATCAATAGTTACTTCGAGAATCTTTACGTTCACAGAATAGAAGACACAGAAGAAATGAAGATTCCTGGAAAGGTACAAATTACCAAAACTGAACCAAGAAGATATAACAACTCTCAATAAGCCAATAACAGCCAATGAAATATGAAACATAATAAAAAGCCTACAGACAAAGAAAAGTCCAGGTCCTGATGGATTCACAGCTGAATGCTAGAAGAAATTTATAGAAGATACAATCACCACACTCCACAAACTCTTCAATGAAGTTGAAAAGGAAAAAGTCCTCCCAAAATCGTTTCTGGAGGCAAGTATAATACTGATTCCAAAATCAGTGAAAGACACAACCAAAAAGGAGAACTACAGGCCAATCTTCCTCATGAACATAGATGCAAAACTACTCAACAAAATCCTGGCAAATAGAATACAGCAAATCATCAAGAAGGTCATACACCATGCCCAGGTAGGATTCATCCCAGGGATGCAAGGATGGTTCAATATTCGAAAATCTATGAATGTAATACACTATATTAACAGACTGAAATCTAAAAACCACATGATCATTTCAATTGATGCAGAGAAAGCCTTTGACAAAGTCCAACACTCATTCATGTTCAAGGTCCTACAGAAAATTGGAATAGATGGACTCTATCTTAACTTGATAAAAGTCATCTATGACAACCCAAAAGCTCATATAATACTAAATGGAGAAAAACTGAAATCATTTACTTTCAAATCAGGAACAAGACACGGCTGTCCTCTATCACCCCTCCTATTCAATATAGTCTTGGAATCCTTAGCAACAGCCATTAGAAAGGAGGGAGAAATAAAGGGAATAAAAATAGGCAAAGAAGAAGTTAAATTATCACTATGTGAAGATGATATGATACTTTACTTGGAAGACCCCCAAAAAATCCACCAAGAAACTACTAGAACTGATAAGAAAATTCAGTGGCATGGCAGGATACAAAATCAATACTCAAAATCAATAGCATTCCTGTACACAGAAAACAATCACACTGAAAGAGAAATACTAGAAATAATACCTTTCCCAATAGCACTGCGGAAAATGAAATACCTTCGTATTCACTTAACCAAGGAAGTCAAAGATCTTTTCATGGAAAATTACAACATCCTAAGAAAAGAGATTATAGAGGATTTCAGAAAATGGAAAGATATTCCTTGTTCCTGGATAGGAAGAACCAACATCCTGAAGATGGCCATACTCCCAAAATTGCTGTACAGGTTTAATGTAATCCCTATCAACATGCCACCAACATACCTCCCAGACATAGAGAAATCATTCTTAAAATTTATTTGGAACCACAAATGACCTAGAATAGCAAAGACAATCTTGCCAATAAAGACAATTGCGATGCAGGAGGCATCACAATTCCTGACTTGAAATTATACTACACTGTGATATAATCAACATGGTATTGGCAACAAAATAGACCTGAGGATCAGTGGAATAGATTAGAAGACGCAGGGGCATCTACGAAAACACTCAGCCACCTAATCTTCAACAAAGGGGCTAAACAAGCTACTGGAAGAAAGATAGCCTCTTAACAAATGGTGCTGTAAAACATGGCTTTCTACATGTCGAAAGCTAAAACTTGCCTCAGCTCTATCACCATGCACTAAGTTAAAGTCAAAATAGATGAAAGATCTAAACATTAAAACAGAAACATTCAATCTCCTGGAACTCTTGAAGACATAGAGGTAGGTAAAGAGTTCATGAACAAACACATATTCGCACGGGAAGCACTTGAAACAATCAATAACTGGGATCAACTCTTCTTAAGGAGAGTCTGCATGTCAAAAGAAATTGTCAACAGAGTGAAAAGACAACCCACAAATTTTGAAAAAATCCTAACTAATAAGCAAACAGACAAATGTCTGCTGTCTAGAATATATAAAGAACTAAGATATAACAGGGCCCTCAAATTTTCAGACCCAATTCAGAAATGGGCATCTGAGATGCGTACACACTTCTCAGATGACAAAATTAAAGAAGTGAATAAATATATGAAAAAATGGTCCACATCACTAGTCATCCGTGAAATGAAAATAAAAACAACACTGAGATAGCATCTAACTCCAGAAAGAATGGCTATCATAAGGAAATCAATGAACAACAAATGTTGGAGGGGTTGTGTGGAAAAGGGAACACTTCTCCACTGCTGGTGGGAATGTAGACTGGTACAACCATTGTGGAGGTCAGTGTGGAGACTCTTCAAAAGAGTAGGACTAGAAATCCCATTCAAGCCAGCTATCCCCCTACTGGGAATTTTCTCAGAGGAACTGAAAACATTTTATCATAGTTATATATGTGTATCTATGTTTGTAGCAGCACAATGTGCGATAGCAAAATCTTGGAAACAACCAAGATGTCCATTACATGAGGAATGGTTGAAAAAGATGTGGTATTTCTATATAATGGAGTATTACTCAGCTATTAAGAATGATAAGTTTGAAGCATTTATACTGCAGTGGATGCCACTTGAACATATACTCATAAATGAAATAAACCAGACACATGTGTAAATATCGTATAATCCCTAGTATAAGAAGCGAAAAGCAGAAATGCAAAAAGAAACATACAACAACAACGAAAATCAATTGAGTCTGATAAGGCAAAGTGAATGGCATATGCTGCAGGATACTAATCAACTTTTCTTCTGGATGGTTAACAACCACAGTTCACAGATCAAAGTTGGAGAAATAGAAGAGCCACAAGGCCAGCCAACATTTTGGCCCTAGCCTTTCACGGTCAGGGAAGACTCAGGACATAGGAGAACCTTTACTGCAACATCATGAAACTCAGTTGAGGTCCAAATTTTCTGAACAAGGAGATTATGGAGCCACAGAGGAAAGTGATTGAAGTTCTATAGTGTGCCTGTGGAGAGTCACATGGAGAGAAAACTTTCTCTCAGGCTCTCACAGAGAGCAAACTGGTCAAGCCTTGGCCATGACTCATCCACACGCATGACACCGACAAATGATGTACAGAATAATGTACAGCACTACAAGATAAACCCTGAGGGTACTTCACTGATCACATAAGAAACATAAAGTACATGTGTTGTTATATAAGTCTTGCTCTATCTAGTTCTTAACCGTCCAGCAGGAAAGTATAAAAATGAAGTATACATCATGGCGCCATAATATTAAGCTGAGCTGTAAATGGCTATGGTCGACAACTTCTTCTGATAACTCACTTTTTTTGTGGAATGCTGGACTGTGTTGGATTGTGTTGTCAAGTTCAAGCACCTTAGTTAGTTGAATGACAATGGAGTGACCATCTCTGTCTGTTGTAGACAAAGGAAGGGGTATAGAAAGGAAGAATCATGATGTGTGTGTATAGACAGTACAATTGGGATAGATAACGCTGTGCTTCTACATAATTCTATGAGAGGCAAGATTTGCACTAATGGTGGTTGGACAGGATATTATGTCGGCTTCTAGTACTATGGTCATCCACTAGGAAAATAACAAGGTAAAAAGTATTAATTATTGACTCTTTGATGTAATTCAGGTATAAAAAAGATATGCAAATGGCTACACTCTATTTACTGATAAGAGACATACGGTATAATAATGTCTGTAAGTATAATATCATGTATGCACCTTGTATGATACCAAAACATTATGAAAACAGTTTGCAGTGTATTAAGTTATCAAATTTTTCTTGTCAAGTTATCTTAAAACTGTCTCATTGATATTTGTACTTCAATAAAACTAATATTAAAAAAATCCAAAAATATAATGTACAGTCTACGGAAAATAGAAATAAAGTTTTTGAAGTTTTTGATAATAAGAGAAAGTATTATAACATATCATATAAATAGATTGTAAGTCAAAGAAACAATATAAATCAAAAATCATAAAGTAAATTTAAACAATGTTCCAGAAATTAAATAATAATTAATGCAAAATTTAACCAAATACTTCAAAATATTATGCAAAAACTAAAATTATATTGAGAGTTCAACTAAGAGGCCAGAATGTATTGTGTCATATGTACAAATCTGTGATCAGTTTAGACTACTCACATGGTATGACTTGATCATTTGTGAAGAGAAATCTGTTATTGTGATGGGTTTTCCTTTAAATGTGATTTGCTTCTTTTCTCTAGTGGATTTTAGTATACTGTTTTTGTGCTGAATTTCTGGGATCTTGATTGTCATATGCACGGATGTGTTCTTATTGTGTTGATGTTATTTGGATTTTTATATGCTTCAGAATGTCAGATTGTTTCCCCATATTTGGGAAGTTTTCTGCTATTACTTCTTCCCATATTCTTTTCACATCATTAGTATTGCCTGCTTTCTCATTGATGTCATGTCATCTTACATTGTTCATCTTTGCATCATCTTGTAGGTGTTGAATTTTTTTTTTTTTGCATCCCAGGTGATTTTAAAAGATCTGTTTTTACCTTTTCACTAGCTGTAGCTGTGTCTTCAATGCCTGAAAGCCTATCTTCACTTTCATTCCAATGGTTTTGACACCTTGTGATTGAGGTTTTTCTTTCCTGTATATCACTTTGAATCTGCTTCATGCATTCTATTTTTTCCTATATTTCTCAAGCTTTGGTACAGTATCACCTCAGCACCAGGTTGGATCTACCAAGTTCAAACTCATCCAGGTGGGTGTGGCTTGTGTCTGGTTGCTGTGGTCCACTTCTTCCTGCTGTAGTCCTTGGAACTGAACATGTTGTGTCACTCTGGCAAGATGTTTTGCTCTTGGGTCAGTTGTGTGGGTCTTGTGTCAGTTGTGTGGGTGTTTACACCAAGCATTTTGGCTCTTTTGTCTCTGCAGGGAGTTCTGCCTCAGGGTTCCACCTAGCACCTGTCTGATGGAGGAAGTTCTGCACATGTGCCTGACCTGCGTGCTGGCTGCAGTAAGGATCCAGCTGGCCCTGGGTGGTCCCACTCACACATAACAGGCCCGCATACTGGTTAGAGTGAGGGTCCAGAGGGCCCCAGGTGTTCTAAGTCACACCAATGCATTTTAAAGTAGAGGAGTATATTATCAATATGTTATTCTGAAAGCCGAAAAGATAGATTGGAAAATATTTCTTTGACAGATACATTTTTTTAAATGCATCTAGAAGTTTTTAGTTACTTTTGAAATACAAAGAATAAATCTTTAAGAGGTCTGATATGTATCATAAGGAATCAGTCATTGCTTTCTCCAAAAATAAGAATCTGGAGCTTGAGTTACCTCATAAGTGTCAAACAGTATAGGGAACAGTCACTGTTCCTGTATCTCTTTCTGCCTCTTGTCTTTTTTCTGTTTTCTTTCCCAACTCTCTGCTTTATGCCACCCAAAAGTTGCTTTTGTTTCATGTTATATCTTGGAGTAGTTTCATGCCTTATATACTGGACTGAAATAATACTTCCTTTTGATCTATCCAGAAGCCAAACAATTTCTCTAGAGCAGTACCTTGTAACCCTTTGGGAGACATCTAGTTACTGTTATAGAGCCTGTGCAACCAAACTTATACACTCTCGGTCTCTATGGAGATATTTTATTTTGCCTTACAGAAAGTTTCTGGCTTGATTTCCCTTACTCTAAATGAAAATAAAATTAGAGTAACAGAGTTGTCACATGTACCTACAGCTCTGAACTGGATTAACTTGAAGCATAATTTAGTGGGAAAGAAAATATCTTGAGGTTAGATAATTTCATATTCCACTTCCTTGCCTTTTATCAGTGTGATTTTTCACCAAGCATTTTTAGCTCTTTTGTCATTAGTTTGTTTGTATGTCTACCCAATTTTATAAGATTGCTAGGAGGGAGCAGTAAATGAAATAAAATCTAGATTTTGGTCTATATCAGAGAGTCCAGGAAGGACTACAGAGACCGCTGTACTGCATGCCTAAATGCTAAAAAGTTATCAATCTCAATCAGAAACATCAAATAAATGTTATATGCTTCTAGATATAACATTGTAATGGAAATTTTAAAAATGCGTATAAAGCAACAACTCACAACAAATAACTGTAGACTTTGAAAAGTTAATATTTCCCAAAGGACAAGACATTTTCAGTGAACATTCCCTGTGCTGGCTGCTTGGCTTGAACAAGGAGTGAGGATGATCACAAAGTTCTCTTGTACTTATGGAATGGCTTGTGCTTGTATCCCAGACCTCCTTTTATGTTTCCTTTTTATTTGGGGAAAGACCCCATCATCAATCCCTAGGATAAACTACTTGGTCATCTCTGTGCCTATGCCTATGGATCACCATCCAAATACCACTCTCTTTACATCTTTTGTACTATTGTTATTACATATCACAAATTTCTGTCACCATTTGGATCCCTAGCACCATTAATATTACCCTTTTAAGTTCCACAGAGGAACCTATACTGGAAGCCAGACTTTCACATACTCTTCAGCCTCCGATCCATACTTCTTCATCTTTGTCTTTCCATGTCTGATTCTGTCCTAAGATAGGTCCCTGTGAAAACACAAGGATGCTCCAGCCCACAGATCCATGCATTATCCACTGTAGTGAAACAGTGGCCTTTGCTTGCCCTGTAGGTCAAGGAAGGGAAGTTAGGAAATGCACTAAACAGATTTGAATTCCTTTCTGCATCCTTTTTTCCTTTCCTCCCTCCCTCCTCTTCTGTCCCT